>RJWH01007714.1:0-37207 GCA_004363575.1 Solenodon paradoxus | reverse complement strand
TCTCTCCCTCTCTCCCTCTCTCTCCTCTCTCCCCCTCTCGCCCTCTCCCCCACACACACACACTATTGCATAGAATAAAAAGGACATACAATTACTATAACCATTATGTTGAACAAAAGAGAAAACGAAACACTGCATACTTTAAGATTTCTTTTATGCAGGTTCAAAGCAGACAAACTAAACGATGGGGTTAGGGGTCACCCCAGAGGTCACCCTTGAGAGGAGGAAGCAGCAAATAGAAGAGGACCCCGGGGAGGCAGTGTCCTGCGGTGCTGGGGAGATCCGCTTCTGGATCCAGGTGCTGGTAACTCCGAGGTTTCATTTGGTAAAAGTGCACTGAGCTGTATGCTTGGTATTTGTGCCATTTTCTGACTGTACACTGTACTTCAGTAAAAACTTTACAATAAGAAAATACCAACGCAAAGTAAATGTAAGGCAGAAAGTCTTTGGGGAGCGGGGGGAATCCATGAAAATCGCCTTGTAAATCCAAAACTTTTAACTGATAGCTCCTAATTGTTAATGTTTTTCTCTTCTAAAATGAAAGCTTTTTCTTAATTGAAGAGATATACCCCTGTTTCAAAAGGAATGGGGAGCCACAGTGTTATTTATCGAACAACTGCACATTAGAGGCGTCTTGGTCTGCGCTGGAAGCTCTTAGGACATCAAAATTGTTCTATTTCACTTAGTTTACTTTGACTTTTTTCCCCCCATGTTAATACATGGGTTTTAAGAAGCACAATTTTTCTTGGCAGCACCCCCTCATGAAGATTAACAACCCTAATATTTACATAGCCAGTAGGCAAATAAAGCCAAGGAGAACACCATCTCCCCAGTCGGAAGCTTTGGGAGGCGTCAGCCAGAGAGTACCATTCAGGGCTCACAGCCTTGCACCCCTTGTAAAGGGTAGAGTGGGAGCAATTACCTCAATAATCCAAGCCAAGAAACACAGTCACGCTATTCAGGAAAAATGGGGCCGTGGGGACCGACCCTGCCCCTAGAAGCAGCCCAGCAGAAGACGCTCCCGTCACCCACCGTGTGGGCGCTGACTTCCCCGCCTCCCCCAGGAAAGCTCTTCCCAGGGGTGAGAATGTTCTTTCTGCCCCCAGACTTACATGTGGACAATTCCCGGGGTTTACTGCGTTTCCTAGATATTCATATCATCTAGTCTCAGGTTCACCCTACGCCGAAAATAGGGGTTAGTACCACGCCCTTGTTGATGGTGAAAGGCCCAGGAGGCTGCCAAGAGCTGGGGGACTTCTCAGCCCCTGGACCGCTAGTCTCACAGCAAGGCCAGAGTGAATCCAGGCGCTATGCTCTGTCTCCATGTCTGGCTTCTATCCACATCCGCCAGATATGAGAAGAACGCCATCCCAAGACCTGAAAACTCAGGCTCAGATGAGACACCAGGCAGCAGGCAGGCTTCAAAGTGGGCCCCAGCCCCAGGACGGAATTTATCTCCAGGACCGTGAGTCCCAGCAGCCTGGGGAGGGAGGACGGTGCAGGGGTCGCAGCCAGGTCTAGGGCAATTGGTCTGAAGGCCTCAGTCTGACTCAACTGGAGAATGGAAATCAGGACTGGTGCCATTGGGGCAGGATTTCCTGAGACAGGGAACTGACACCTGTGGGTTTGGTTCGTAGGAGATCTAGTTCTGACGTCCACTCATGAACGTGGAGAGTTTGGATTTGCTAGAAGTGGATGTCGCCAAAGAGAGCTGTCTTCCGTAAAACACAGAAACACTAACCCCAGAGACAGCTGCCACCCTCACATTGATCCCAAAAGCCACAAAAATGCTCACGACATAAAAGCCCACCAACAGGTGCATCAACAGGTGACTGAATAAAGAAGAGAGGGTGCGGAGGTACCACAGATACTGCACTGCCCTAAAAAGAGGAGACCCTGTCCCTGGTGACAGCATGGATGGAACCAGATTACGCAGAGTAGAACGCGGCAGAAGGGAAAAGACAAACACTGGATGATCTCGCTCCTATGTGGGACATAAAGACACACAGCAGGGACTGGGCATAACCAAACAAAAATGAAGCCTTCAGCACTGACCACAAAACCGAGGTCACCGGAGGGCAAGCAGAGGGCAGTGGGGCGGTGGCAGGGGTGAGGATGTTTAGGGATGTGGTGGTGGCGGCTGTGTCATGTCTGACACTGATGTGGTTTTGTCAATCAAAGTAACCTCAACTTAAAAAGAGAGAAGTGACTTTGACTCCCAACCCTGTCTGTCATTAGAAAAAATGATACCAGAACAAGTCACATATCTGCTGTGGCTTCAACGTCCTTGGTGGTAAAATAGTAACAACAGTCGCTCATGAGAATCACTGTGAAAATTAATGAGATCCTATCCTGGCAGATCCTTTCCCTCGTCCCTGCGTGTGTGTGTGAGTGTGTGCATCACACGGACACTCAGTTAAGCTCATTTCTTTTCTTTTCTGCATTTTATTAAAACATATGCCATAAACAGGTGATATCTTCCTTGGGCATGAGAAGGAAATCAAAACATAGATCATGTACATTCACACCTTCCAGGATAATCACATGGGAATACATAATGATGTTTTCAGACAGTCTGATTTAAGAACCTGGACCTATTTTTGCCCCTTTTCACCTGGATGCAACCTGATGAACGGGTGCCAGCTCCATCTCCTGGACCAGAAACTGCAATCATCTTCCTAATTTCAAGAAGTGATTAACATGACAAAACATGGCAGTGGTAATTAGAACCCAGTCTCACAGTTTTCCCGAGGGCCGATGCTGCCTGAAAGAAAAGTCAGTGCCCGATGGTCAGGCTAGGCCAGATGTCGCCCTGGGCCAATTCCACGGGCCACCAGAGAAGCTGGGCAAGGGCCTTTCTGTCTGCCTTCCTGGTTGTCTATGGCTTTCTGGTTTAAAGCAAACACACTCTTTCCAAACCTGCAGGCAAAAGTTCTTCCATGAGAATGCCTTGCTGTCACCCCAAACTCCTCAGAGACGCCCCCCCGCCTCAAACTGGCTCCCCTTTCCAACTGCCCAACTTGGGTCCAGGCCTGCAGTCTTGGATGCTCAGAAACAAGAAACTGAAAAAGACTTCCCTTATTACGGCTATTGGGTCCAATATCAAAAATCTGTAGACTGTCTTCCCTCCCCACTGATGGGCTGCTTCGGATGACGTACTGCCAGGGAAGGAGAGTCAACCACTTCAATGCAGCAGCTACATTATTCCCCTTCATAAAGCCAATGGGTCACTCACTAACCCTGCTCTGCCCTCCAGAGCCATGAGGGGGCTAAGTAAGCCTCCGCTTCCCCCACACTGGAAGCTCTGCAATCAGGAAGGCAGCCAGTATGGTGACACACACTTTTCTGCTCCGAATCAGACATTCGTTTCAAAAAGCATCTGTTGAGGACCAGCTAGATGCTGCACATGGCTTTGGGCGCTAAGACAGGAAACTAAATAATAATAAGACATGGCATCTACAAACAAGCAGCTCACCACCGTCCCTCAGAACAATCTGGATGTGACCTAGTCCCCCAAGCGTCTGTCCTCTCCATCCTCCAGATACACTAGGGCCTGTTGATGCTTCTCTTAAGGCGTGGTGCCCAGATACAGAAGCAGACATGAACTGTGCTTGATTTTTACCCAAGGGAAGTGAAAACCCAGATGCACACACAAACCTTCGCATAAATTTTTACAGCAACTTTATTCGTGATTGCCAGCACCTGAAAGCAAGTGTTTCAGTAAGTAGGTGCATAGATACCCTGTGATGCTTCCAGACAAGGGAATCTTACTAGTGCTAAAAGGAAATGAAGTCATGAAAAGACATGGTGGAAACGTGAATGCATGTTACCAAGTGAAAGCCATCACTCTGAAAAGGCTCCAGACTGGACATTCTGGAAAAGGACAAGACTATGGATGGAGTGAAAAGAAAAGATGGCTTCCTGGACTCGCAGGGAGGGAGGAATGAAGAGGCAGCGCACAGGGGACATCAGGACAGGAAAAGCAGTCTGTGTGATACCCTAGTGGTGGGGACATGGCCCTAGGTATGTCACTAAGAGTGAGCCAAATGCAAGCTGCGTACTTTGGGTGACCAGGGTCTTCAGTGATGGTGCACAGACCGTCACAAACACAGCATCTGGGTGCAAACTGGTAATACAGGAGGCCATGTGTGAGCAAGAGCAGATGTAAATGGAACTTCTGTACCTTCCTCTCAGTTTTGCTGTGAACCTAGGATTGATCTTTAAAAAATATAATAAGGTCTTTCAAAAACCTAACAAAAAATATGGGCAGGCCAGTCTGGAGCACACCAGCGTCAATTTCCTGGACTTGATATTGACCACAGACCGACACAACATTAATGTAAGTTTCTTTGCAATTTTGTGGGAATCTATTCAATTTTTTTTTAAATGAATGTAGGGATGAGATAGCACAGGAAAAAGATGCTACCAAGGCAGTGGAGAGTCGACTAAAAGACGCCACCCAGACGTGTTCATCAACTGAAACAGCCCTGGAGTGAGCACCAAGGACAGGAGAGCAGGCGGCCACGTCAAGGCCCACAGGCTTTCTTCCCCAGTGGTAGGGCACCTCTTAGGAAGGCCAACCCTGGGCTCTGTAGGCTGTGTGCAGGGTCTTCTCATTCCTGTTCTGGAACACAGGGTGGGTAGGAGGCATGAACCATTGGGCCTCAGACCCCACACACCTGGTTTAAAATGCAGCCCCTGCTCACAGCCGTCTCCTGGGCACACAGTGTGCCCTCTTCAAAGGACACGAAGCAGAGAAGGTGACAGGCACAGTTACCAGGTATGGGTGTGAGAGGAGCTGACCCATCCAGAGCACATGGAAACCCAAATGGAAAACCAGTGTCCTCTAAAACCAAGCACACGCTTGGGTCTTCGAGCCACCTCCTGAGCAAGGCCCAGGTTTTTGGGACACATCCTACTCCCTTTTCCCCTCAGATGGAACTCTGAACCCTTCCCTCCTGGCTGCTACGGCCCAGCTGGCCATGCTTCTCGGGGCTCCAGTTTCTCCAGTGTCCTACCTCCCAACTACCTGGTGAAGGGCCAGATGGGTTTTCTGCGTTTCCTTTTTGTTTTTAAATTCCAACTTGTCACAGACCCAAACTTCCGTAAAACACAGCAGAAAGGAATGACCAGAGAAACACAATTTTAAAAACAAAATAGAAGCCCATTTTTAATAAGTTAAATTCCACAGACAAAAGTGCTCTGGAAAGTAAAGTTTCTAAAGGCTGCCTTTCCATTTCCGGGCAGCTCATTCCGGCCTAATAACAAGCCGTTGGCAGAGCTGTCCCAGGCCCACACCTTCCTCCCAATTCCTAACGCTTTCCAGAGACATGACACCATGACCACAAATGATTGTGATGCAAGCTTGTCCCCTGTGTCCTGCAAAAGACAGGTGCCTCCAGAGGATCTACCCTTTGCTAGTCATCCAAATATGAACCAGGCATATGATTTTTAGTTAGTATTTTACTGAGGTAACTTTGGTTTACACATTAACACAAACTCCGATGCACAGGTTCCCCATAGGTACAGTTTCCCCACTCCTCAGATACGTGTCCACACACCCCGCCCTCCACCACATCACCCATGTCCTTCACCACTGTCCACGGGCTCCGCCACTGCCTGCCTCTCCACCCGCTTCCCATTCCCTACTGGCAACCTCAGTTCTGTTGCAAGTGTCCACGGCCTGGTTTTGTTTCACCTGTTCCTGTTCGGTCTCTTCACGTTCCACCTCTACATATGATTTACCTTTTCAGGATTCAGACAACCTGACAGTGCATTTGCGAAAACCTGTCTGGTGGGAACATGTTTTCCTTTCAGCGCCCTCCCTACCCACCTGCCTTCCAGCTCTTATCTGTCTTCTCCCCGCCGGCGTCGTCTCCATTGAACAGAAACACAGCAGAGTCACAGTTCCTTTTCACGGAGGACAAGACAGAAGATGTTACAGAAAGTCCGCTCGTCAGAGAAGCCGGCTCTCCTGCTCCACGCACAGAGAAATGGGTGCTGCGTTATAGTTACTGACTCCCCAGTTCCTTTCGCTGCTGTGTCTGATGCTGGGCACATGGTGGCCGCTCAGGAGGAAGCTGCGTGACCTCGGTGCATCTCAGTGACCGCAAGTCCACCTGCGGTCATGCCTCTGAAAGGCCAGGCCAGCCTCAGCCGAAGGGGTATGGCTCTGGAGTGACAGGAGCCAGACTCGGGGTCATTCAGACCCGTGGGGCACGACCTGCCTGCACACTGGGGTCACCTGGAGAACTTCGAGGAAGGTAGTCCCGCTGGCCTCCCCAACACAGAGAGTTTTCTGGAATTGCCCTGGGGTGAAACCTGACCATCAGCGTTGCTCAGGTCCCAGAGGAAATCCCAGTGCAATGGGAATGAAAAACCACTGGTCTGAAATACCTTCTATCAGCACCAGTCCTCAGCGATGTCTCCCACGTTTGTTGAGTGAAGAATGGCTCTGTCCATGGGTAAGGGGTCAATATGCTCATCCATCAACTGATCAACAGGTGAGAATGCATCTGCATCAGAGGGTCTCGACTCAGGTCTTCTCAGACCCTCCTGTCTGCACTGTCTCTCTCCAAAGTGCCAGGCTTAAGCTCCAGCCAGAAAGCAGCCCTCTTCATCCTCCCATACTGAGAGAGGGCTGGCTTCTCCCCTGCAGCACTGCCCCAGAAGGCACTTGCTTACCTCATCCCTACCTTTTCATCGAATACACACTGGGGAGCCTCCCCAAAACCACTGGCCTCAGCTCACACAGGATGGGAACGTGCTGTCTCATCTCTGGGTGTTTAGTGCTGTCTCATCTCTGGGTGTTTACATAACGGTTGGCCTCGGTCGTGCTCCTGGCAGCCCCGGGCACAGGATGCTGTCTGGGACTACAGACTTCCTGAGGACAGGGGCCCCAGGACACTCGGGACAGGAGTCAGTGCTGCTGCAGTACGGCTGGAAGCAAGAATGAGCACAGAGGGTGTGGGAGGCGAGAGGAGGAGCAGGCGGAATGCGTGCAGGCCTGGGACAGCAGCTGACGATGCTGGCTGCCCACTGCGGGCAGGCACAGGTGACACACCGGAGCAGGCAGTGTCCCCATCTCCAGGGGCAGGGGACGGCGTAGTGGAACTCTCTGTCCTCTGAGGGAATGTGTGCCCGAGCGGGCCCAGCTTCTGACCTCTGGCTGCTCCCCTGGCTGCTGGCTCTGCTATTTTTAACTGAACTGTGGCCCCTCCCCGTCTCCTGTTCCTACCTAGTTCCGTGGCCCCAGAGCTGCCGCTGGACCCCCTTCTCCCTCTGAGCCCTGACCCTCCACTCCCCGAGAAGGCAAAGAACAGAGCGACTGGAAGTCACTTCGAAATCCAGCAGTTCTTTCGTAAATCCGGAATGAAGAAAGCAAGCACAATGGGTCCAGAGACCATGCCCTGGTCTGCCTCCCCTGCCTGTCCTCGCTGGCCTTACCGCCCGCTGCTTTTGCTTGCCTCCCGCAGAAGGGGACAAGGAAACTCGCTCTACACAGGCACATGCTCTTCTGGCTCTCTGCTAGACTGTCCGTGGGCTAAGTGGAGAACCCTCCACCTCAGGGGCCACGTAGCTCCAAGCCAGCAGAGCTGGGGTGCAAGCCTGTTCTCTGTGATGTCAAAGCTCACAGAAGTTCACCATCCCCTAAAAGCAAGGCTCACACTGCTGTCGCCCCAAGGAGTCGTCTGCCCCCGGCCCTTTAGACTACGCATTTCCCAAGGCAGGAACCACCCCCTTGGACTGGCACCTCGATAAATCACGCAGCTTGACTGAACCACCAGCTGCTGGAAGAGAAAGAAAAACATCCCCCTCCCACATGCCAGTGAGTATGAAAAAGCCTGTGCCTTCCCTAGCGACAGCAGCTTCTTAGGCACCTTGAGAAACGGAGTGAGACATCCAGTCAAAAGGACAAATGACAGGAATCACCCCAAGTTTCTGATGACATTTTTCGGCCCCAGAAGCCCCTCTCAGCTGCAGTGATTCTGAGAAAATGGTTCATCCATTCATCATTCAACAGATGTTTACTAACACCTACTAGGTGCCAAGAACTTCTGTGCCCATAAAGCCAGCAGCCCTATGGTAACACTCCAGGGTTGGGGACCTTTGTGGGGTGCTGGCACCTCCTGACACACTACCTTAAATTTAGAGCTGAGGCACTTTTGTGGAAGGAGGAGGAGGAGGAGGAGGAGGAAAGGAAACCAACTCCTTGTTATGCAACGGGGGATTTATTCTTAGCTGGAGCGAGCAAGCACCGGTGGGAGGCGTGGGCAGGGGGAGGAGAGGGTGTGGGAGCTGAGCGGTACACAGAGTGCCCACTACACACACAGGCCTTTCCCGTGGGGATGCTCACAAAGGGACCCTGCACAGAATCACCCGCCAGAGGTGGTCGGAATATTGTGGAGACCACCCAGATACCTCAGCAAGGACTCCTTCCCGTGGCAGAAAGCCTGCTCCCAGGCCTGAAAATTAACCTTCTGTTTTATAACCAGGTCCCTACCAAAAAGGGACAAAGAACAGCAGGAAGGCTGGCGTGCTTCCACCTGGGGACACACAGTCCACAGGGGAGTAAGACATACATGTGTCCAACACGCCCTCAACTAGTGCATATTCAGCGCCTCCTCCCTGCCCACTCTGCACGGAGCAGGATGCCGTGGGCTGGAGAAGCCGGGGCTGGGAAGGAACACAGTGCGGGAGCAGCCTGTCTGCGTGCTCCCCCTGGCTGAAAGCGTCTCCCATCCCTATCACCAGAGACCCAAGCTAAGGAAGCCTCCCCTGCTGAAATGCTTGGCCTCTGACACTGTACTGCTGCAGAATCCCAGCCAGAGCAGGGCTGGTGATCAACAGGAGGAGCTGCCAGGGAGAGGGAGTCCTTGAGCAGGGGGTCCAGGAGGACACTGGATTTCCTGGGGCCCAGAGGCGCCTCTGCCTCCGGATAGTTTCCGAGTTGAAAAGCTGAGCTCAGGGAGGCTGAGTAGCTCCCTCCGAGCCCAGAGCCTATAAGTAGCAAACAAGATGCAAACCTAGAATCACACTCGGTCCACTTGGCGCCGAAGTCTTCCTGGGGCCCCAGTGCCTCCCAACGATGCCAGACGGGGACAGGAAAGGTCTGATCAGGACCAGCAAGGCAGTGAGGGCTGAAAACTCCCGTGATTAGCAAGGGAAGACCCCTGGGGGCAAGGACAGGGCTGTGAAGAGCACCCTGTGTTGAGCAGAAAGAATGGGGGCCCCCAAGTCCCCGCCCAGCCCCGCCCCTCCAGACACTGCATTAGTCCTTGCCCTGAATTAATTTGTCACCTGGGAGATGAAGTGAAGATTAGCAATTAGTGAAATGCTACAAAAAGTGCCAACGAAGGTGTCCAAAATAAACCCCAGAGTGCTTTAAATGGGGGACCGCGGCTTCGGATCCAGGTGCCGTGAGGGTCTTGGTGGAGGGGCAGGGGTTGTGGGCCTGACAGGAACAGGGGGACAGCTGGGGAGAGTGGAGGAGAGGGACGCATGCCGGGACAGGAAAACCCTCACTCACAGAGGAAAAGCGGACACGTGCTTGGAGGAAGTCTGCTCTGCTAAGAAGAGGGAAGGGGCTCCACCAGCCTGGCTGGACAGAGCGAAGCATCTGGGTCTAAGCCCGGCGGTGAGCAAGCAGAGACTGGCTGCAGCAGGAGAAGGTGCTGGCGGAGCCCAGTCTGCGTTAAGGATGCCAGCAGCGCTCTGATTGCCTGGGGGGGCGGGGGGGGGGGGGGGACCCACAGGCAGGGGATGAGGTGGGGGGCTGGGCACGCAGGGAGGGACCGTTTCCTGGTATTTCAAGGAGGAACAGGAAAGTCCTGGCAATTAGGGAGCAGAAGAGGGAATGCAGGCTCACCTAAACATCAAACCCAGAGAACGAGGCCTGTTCAGAACTGGAGCTCAGCAAAAAAGGGAACTTTGGGGGAGAGCGGTGAGGAGTCCACTTAGATCCAGCTCAGACATTCTGTCTAAGGTCACTCTCCGATGTCCAAATGGAAAAGCCAAGAATCACAAACTTAGGCTGGGGGAGGGGAGATGGATCACCCATCGCTGGGAGGAGATGAGCTGTCCCGTTCTTGCCCACCCAGGGGAGGCATGACTGCGGCACCCCGTGCTGGGAACTGCGGGTCGTCTCAAGGCAAATGGAAAGAGAATCCCTGTGCCCTCTCTTCTCATTCCCACTTTCAAGTGGGGGAAGCCTCCCTCAGAGGAAGGTGAGGTCCTTGTCCCTCTGTAGTGGGAGCGCCCCCTGCTCTGGGGAGGGCGCCTCCGGCCTGTGCCCGAGACAAGGAACCAGAGGGGACCTCACCCAGCATCTTGGCACAAACACGAGGGACAAGATTTTCAGTCAGAAAGATGTAGGTGAGAACCACCGCTGCTCCATCTGTGGGAGCGGGCAAGCACCCCCCGTCGCTAAAGAGGAAAGAACACCCGGGTCCAATGCCTGGAAGGATGCAGAGCATACAGAAGGCATCAGATAAATGTTCACGCAACCCACTGCACCCCAGACAGGCCCTTCCACTCCTGTTCTTTCCTCCGTAATTCCTACTGAAGACCTAGTTCCAATCGTTTCCTTCCCCTGCTAAATACTGACCGCGTTTCCCAGGACGCCGGGTGAGGGGCACCTCGAACTGAAATCCTTCCTCGGGTGCGCTGACAGAGCAGAGGAGGCCGTGGCAACTTCCCTAAATGCAGCCCAGGGACCCCAAAATACCTGCTGGCATGTGACGTTCTATCATTCGAGATTTATGTCCTTAGAGTCACACGCTTCTCTTAAATACAAACCCTCCCAAGAGGACTTACACGATGAGCCGTTACCAATGGTCTGTAACAAACTGTGCGTTCGCTCATCTGCCACCTGGGGGTCGTGACTTCTGATACCTTGATGGGAAGAGGGGGCCCATTTTGGAACTGGGGTCACAGACGGTTTGGGGAGGCTGTCAGAGGAGAGACCAGAGGGAAAGGGGCCTGCAAGAAGCCACACAGGATGACTAGGGCTGGGACTCCCACGTGATCTGGTGGGCTCTGGGGTACGGGGAAGTCAGGAGGGCAGGGCAAAGCACCCCCAGCTCCCAGAGAAGCAGGGTGAGAGGGGCCCAGGCGCATGGGAGAGGCTGAAATCCTGGCTCCATGAGCGCCACTCCCTTCCGTGGGCCTGCTGTCCAGAACTGTGTCTTCCAGGGGACCGCAACCTCCTGCTACCCAACCAACCCCAGACCCTGTGCTTCCACCTCCTTCTTGCAGACTGAAGCCAAGGTCGCACCCTCTTTGAAGCCCCTGTGTGAGGGACCCCCCAGGCACCCAAGTATGAGCCCCTCTCTTTCCTTCTCCTGCACTGAGGTGCACCCTTCCCTCTCTACACCCACTGGGGGGATGGACACTGACCCCAAAGAGGGGGAGGGACACTGTCCCCTACGAGGGGGAGGGACATTGACCCTAACAAGGCACAGGGCCCACAGTCAGGCCACCCCTAGGAAGCAGAAGGGGGGCCCAGAGCCAGCGCTCACCAGACTGTGAACGTGGTAACGCAGTCATGAGTGGAAACACTGGCCAAGGCCTGGCTCAGGGACGACAGCCGGGGGCCACAGAAGGCACAGCCATTGTCTCTGAGGATGCTGCGCTCACTGACACCCACGCCTTCTTCACACTGGAGCCCCATCCAGAGAACAGAGGGGAGCTCCGTCCCCCTCGCCAGGTGCCTCCTCCTGGGTGCCCTGCATCCAAGGTGACACCCTCTCGAGTACGGTCGCCACAGGGAGCAGCTGCATGGCGGCGGCGCCTGGCAGACGGCACTTCTCTACACCAAGGGACTCTTCTCTCGGCTGCTCCCAGCCCTCCTGCTGCAGGCCCGCAGCCTCCCTGACTCCGGCCCCTGCCCAGGCAGTCTGTTAGCTCTGCCGTGCGCCCTTCCTGCGGCCACGCGTCCTTGCGGTGCACCATGGCCCAGACAGATGGACAGCCGTGGGAGCGCCAGTCACCTCGGCCCTCACACTGGAGCGAGCCCCTTCTCCAGGGCTGTGCAGGGCTGAAGAGTACACGTCCCCATGGGGCGGAGCTCTGTGTCAGCACGTAGGGCGCCCTGTTCACGCAGGAGATTGAGTGACAGACAAAGGGTCCAAGAGCTTCATGGACAGGGGTGTGAAGACAAGCTGGAAGGTGCAAGCACAGGAGAGGCAGGAACAGGGGGGTGAATGCCCCGTGATGGCCGCCATTTCCTGTGCCCTGTCACCTACTCTGTGACCCTGGCACTGCTCATTGAGATGCAGCCTCTGCTCCTCCTGCTCTCCCCAGGGAGCGTGAAACGCTGGGATTTGTCGGCTATTCTGAGCACTGGAACCCAGGCAGGAGGTTGCCAAGGCAACAGAACATTCCTCCTTGGTAAAAAACTTGGGATGGGGGGGCACCAGCACAGGTACCCAGGCCTCCTGGGGCCAGGTCTGCAGTCTGCAGGTTTGGGGGGCTGGATGGGTTTTGACAGGGGGTGGGAAGACTGGGTCCCTCGGACTCCAGCTGCACCGCCACCTAGAGGGAGGCAGCCGAGAGAGAGGGTCTGCGGACTGTGAAAGGCTCGGCTCCGGAGCCCAGAGGTGGGGACAGGCAGACAGGAGGCTTGTAGAGGGCCCAGTGGTCCAAATGCTGGAGGGCACAGCTGATCCACAGCATCGGACATGGCACCCAGGACGGGCCCCAGGAAGCTGGAGATGCCAGCCTGTGGGGGCCACCTGGAGCCCTGGGCTCCAGTGAGGGTCATTCCAGCCTCCCTGTCCACCGCACTCTGCCCCACGCCCCCCAAGGGCAGAAGCCGCACTGCAGGCTCTTCGCTCAGGCCGCCAGGCCCAGCGCTGCTCAGGGAGACTGTGCCCCCAGGACACCAGCCCACGCAGAGAACTGCAGCAGCCCCGGTCCGTCCCTGGTTCACCCAAGCACCGTTTCTAGTCCCCTCCCCGCCCCAGACCTCAGTGGGGAGGACTTCTTACAACTTTTTTTTGAGAGGAAGGAAGCAGGCAGGAATGAAAACAAGCAGGGAGGGAGGGAGGAAGGAAGAAGCTTTTTCATTTATTTACTTGGTCGTTTTGGTTGCTCCGTCCCCGCACCCCGCCTTGTCCCTGGGCTTTATGGGTTGACGCCCCAGCCGCTGCCTTAGCACCTGAGCTGCCGGTGCGCACCCACCCCCAGTACTTCTGATGGAATGAAAGGGTACTGTGCTTGAGAAAACGCCCTGGAGAAATAAGCTGCACCAGCAACCCCAGTGCTGGGGCAGGGGAACTTGGTCCCCAGGGATCCCGGCCTCATGCTGTGAGGGAAGAGGTGCCCTTCCTCTTCCCATCCACACGCTCACTGCTGCTCTCCACAAACATGGACGGTCCCAGACTGGCTCGTCCGTGCCAGGGGCTGCACCTTCCTCCCCTGCTCCAGTGTCACTGCTCCTGTATATCTGCACAGCTCACACCGCTCATCCTGCCGGGACCGGGCTCAGCCTCCCCCCGTCTCCCCGGCACACAGGTCTCTGCCCGATGTCTGCACCGTCACTGGACTGCCTGCCTGCATTCTGTCATTACTTTCTGGGAGGCCCCACACAGCATCTAGAAAAGGATGTGTTGTGCACATAGTAGGTGCTTCACGGAACTGTTTCAGGGTGAATTTTTAAAAAGCATTTGCTGTACAGCAAAACCAGGGCGCTGGTCTCTGGACGCCCATGCACGGCACGGCCCTCCAGAGAGAAGGGCGCCTCCCAGGCCCTCTGCTGAGTACGCAGCAGCTCTGTGCCCAGCTCTAAACACACCTTGCCTGCTCTCATTTGCGCTGCGCTTTCCAGTGGCCCAGACTCTGTGGCAGCTCCGCCCACCAGCCCTTCCTCTGCTCCCCGCGATGGCTCCCACCCGCACCCCGCTCTGACGTCACCAAGCTTGTGTCTCTGTCTCTGAGTTTCCCAGGGAGCAGACAGGCTAGAACTGGACTGTTGGTGGAAAACTCAGGGCACGTATGCAGATGTTGACTTAGAATGATGCGCCTCTGAACTGAAAAACATAGGACACTATGGTGGAATGTGCCTTCAGTATGCTCTCTAAAAATTAAAAAGATGGATGGATGCTCGAGGGAGCGATTAAGCTGCATCGCCATCTTGGAACAAACACTCTGACCGTGACGATTCTTCCCATGATGCCCCGTGTCCTGGGTTCAGACTCAGGAGCAATCAGCTGCCTTGAGTCTCTACCTGGAGTCTCTGGGCCAACAGCCACAGGTCCCTGGCAGGACACAGCTTCGTCACTTCTGTGAGGAGACCATCGAGGAGAACAAACCCCACCCACTGCCCAGCAGGTAAGAAGACTTCAGGGCCAACCCGCCCTTCCTCCAGGACCCCAGCGGTTGGCCTAGTGTCCTGGTAACTGTCCTCGCCACCAGAGAGGCCAGGGTTCAGGACCTTGGGAATTTGGTGGTGTCCCCAATTCGATCAGCATTTACTCTCACATGAAGGGATCAGGACTTTCTCAGTCTGTCCTCACACCTGTAGTATCGGCACCCGAGAATTTGTTAAAATGCAAATTCTTGACCTGGCCAGACCTGCTGAATCAGAAACCTGCGCTCTAATGCCCCATCCGAGTGACTGATGCGCATGAGTACGAAGACCCCTGATTTCAGCCCCGAGGACACACAGAAATGAAAAACCTACAACTTAGGCTGCACAGAAAATGTTACCTGGGGAGCTTTTAAAGCAGCACCAAAGCCAGGCCCACCCGACCCTTAGAATCTCTGGGCTTGTCGAGGCGAAGCGCTGAGTGTACTGAGCAGGTGTGCCAGCAGCTCAGCAAGGACAAGGCAGTGAGGGGACCAGGGAGAGGGGCGTCCCCATTTGTGCCTCTGCTTTCTCACCTGCAAATGGAGTCATTAGACCGATCTTGCATGACAGTTGAGAATCACATGAGATGACATGTAAATGCCTGGTACACAATAGGTGCTCGGTCTGCATTTCTTCCTTCCCATCCCCAGGCTCTGAGCTCAGCAGCCGGATTATGAGCTCAGAACAGCCCCCTCTCCATCAGTTCATACTGAGGATGCTCCCTCTAGGCAAGACCTCCTGGCCGCCCACAGCCTGCAGCAGCAGATGACGTTAGCAGCTGTCTCCACGTTCCCAGAGTCCTCAGTCACTGTCCTGAAAAACAGCCTGGGTCCCTGGGATCAGGACCGTCCCAGAGGGCCACTCACAGCTAGACCCCGGCTCTGACACTCCTGGCTCTTTTGGTGACAGCCATGCCTTCGGAACACATTGTCCTTCTCCTGGCACTCTCAGCACTGCCCCCGGCCCTGCCCGCCCATGGTCTGAGCAGGGCTCTCTCCACATCAGCCTCCCCAGGAAAGCCTGTCCTGATCCCCTCCCTCCCAGCAGCATCTGAATCCAGCTCTACTCGGCCCCCAGGCGGGGCCACCCTCAGCCTCCAAAATGCAACGCAGAGACAGGGCACCCTAGTAGCTGTCCCCATGGGCTCCATCCTTATTCTAATGGAAAAAAAAAAAAAAACCATTTCTGGGCTCCTTTTGAGAACAACTTTCCCTGTCATTAAAATAAAAAACAAGCAAATTTTGTCATGTGTCATTACTTCAGAGGCAAATCTGGCTTTTGTGTGTGTGTGTTTCTTAACTAAAATGCCTGTCGTTCAGCTTGCCTAGATTTGGTTCTCTCTTCCCTGATTTCCCCAGATGAAGCTGGGCTGTTTCCAAAAATCAAATTAACATTCAAAGAATCAAGCTCTGTCACCATTAAGCAAGCTGAAAACAAAACAAGCAGACCAACAAAAGCTGCTCCATCAGGTTGGAAACCACCAGGTGGACACAGGGAGCCTGCTCTGGGGTGGCCGAGACCCTGCATCCCACTCCCTCCCTGAGGAGGGCTCAGTCAATCCCTGTAAGCCTGGGAGCGGAGAGGGACTGAGAGAAGGGACGTGACTGCAGAGAAAAGGGGTTAGACGTGCAGAGTGGGGACTGGGGTTGTCCCCGGAGTGGGACAGCCCACCGAGAAGCAGTGACTGGGGGCCGTTCCCTGTCCTGAGCCCCGGGAGCCCTGCAGAAGGGATCAGGACACAAGACAAACCACCCAGCAGACAAGAGGCTGGTGGAGTCACAAGACTAACATCCACAGCCCTGGGCACTGCTGGCCGACGGACGCCTCCGCAGACACCACAGTCACCCTTCTCAGGGCCGAGCAGCCCTCCTCATCGCCCCCCCAAGTCCTGCTGGTGCAAAATAAGCCCTGCATCCAGCTGGCTGGAGAGTGAGATGCTTCCCTGTGGTTCTGCACTTTCCTCGGGTCTTCAAAGGCATGGCCAGGCGGTGAGCCTGGGGAACCTGCCGAGCCTGGCGCTTACCTGGTGAGCCTGGGGAACCTGCCGAGCCTGGCGCTTACCTGGCGCTGGAGCTTCCTGCCCAGCACCTGTCTTCATGCAGGTGCTCTCCCAACTCGGGGCCAGACCCTATGCCCTGGAGGCACTGACAGCTGCTCCCAGAACCTTCGGAAAAGTGAGGCGCAGCCAGCACTAGGGAAGGGAAGCGGAGCTTGGCCCTCCAGGCCTGCCCAGTGGGCTCTGCCCGCTGACCGGAGGGACCGGGATGGTGGTGCCTCTGCTCCGCGGGGCTCAGTGCTCTGCCCCTGTGGTGGACGGCGACGAGCCATGAAAGTGATGGCTAATCAACAGTCCTGAAGGATGACCTCCGTTAGAGGACAGCAGGATGCTTCTCAGCAGTCACCAAGGATCTAGTCATCGGCAGTGAACGGTACTTCCTGAGCACAAAGATGAGGAATGACAGGAAAACAGCCAGGTGGGAAACAGAGAAAGCTGGTTCAGGATTTACAGAGTACCATGCCACCACCTAGACAGAAAGCACAGAACCCGTCGCACCGGGAGGACACAGGGCAGAGCCAAGAGGACGCGAGACAGTCCCTAGGGCTCTAGGGAGAAGAGAATGAAGCCCAGGGGAGGGATGTGGTGGCTCTCACCCTGGGCTGCGTGGCAATGGGGCCAGAACTAGAGCAGATTGTCCAAGCAGAGCACGGGGCACATGGTCCAAGGGCATCACTTTAAAAAGAATCAGCACCCTGAGCCCATCACTGACCCGTGTCGGCAGGACCCTCAGGCCCCCCGCACAGTGGCTGCTTCTGTCGTCATTGTGTTTCCTGCACACAAATCACCTTGTCCTGATTCCTCCAGCACTGACCAAGGGTTTGAAGCCACAGCGTGCTCTCAGAACATGGCACCTCCTATGATCCAAGTCAGTAGCTGCTATCGATTGATCAAACTCAAGTACAATAATATCCGGAGCACTGGAGTGGCCCTTCTGATTTTTTCCACAACTCTACATCTAATACAAAGATTGCATTCGCCTAACGCCATGGGTTTAAGAGGGAGGCGCAGCGAGGTGACTGTTTCAGTCTTCCCAGGTGAGCTGAACTTGGAAAACAGCTGGTGGGGTGGTTGACAGGCCTCCTAACTCCCAGACCCGAGCTCCTCCCAGAGCAAGTCAGGAGCAGGGGTTCAGAAGCTAAAATCCCCAAGAAGCTTTAGGGCGAGGAGTCGCAAGGACTTTGCTTGACCTGCAGGCAAACAGAGTATACAGACGTCTGGGGCAAACATCCCAGCAGCCAATCTCTAAAACTCTAATACCTCCTTTTCACTTGTTCTCTCTTTCAATAACACACAGTAACTAGCACAAATCTTCAAGGAAGAGCCGGGTGAAGCTGCACGTGCTTGCAGTGATGTAACCCCACCCAGACCATGATTTAGAACACTCAGCCCCCGAGGAGGTTCTGCCAGACCCCCTTTCCACCAAGAACAGCCATTATCTGACCTCGACCCTCTAAAAGAGGTTTTGCTTGTTCTTGAGTCACTTGAAATGAGAGGATACAGTGTATTTTCTTTATCTGGCTTCCTTGGCCCGACATCTTTTTTGTAAGATCCCTCTAAGCTGTCAACATGCCAAAGCGCGATGGGGATTCATTGTTGCAGAACCTTCTGTGGGGTCCCAGTGTCAGTCACTGGAAACTGGCATCTGCTTCTCCTCACTTTACCCGCCCGACCTCCTTCTCAGATGAGATGGGGTTAAAAGGCGCATCAATGATGGGCTTGGCCTGGGAGGAGAAAGCAAGACTGCAGGGATGAAAAGGGAATGGTGGGTAACAGCCTTGCCCATGACGTCACTGTAATGGAGCCCATGGATGACTGAAGACTGACTGCAGTAGGCTCCGGTGTCATCTACCCTTCCTCTCCTGACCTGTCCACCGCCTTCCTTCTCTCGCTGTTCTCCCTCCATGCATTGTCCAAGCAAGGGAAGCAGATGGTGCTGCCCATCCCTCCCTCACCTCCCCAGCAGGTACAGCGCCCAAGACAAGACAGATTCCCTAACCCTACAGAACATACCAATGGTGACCACAAGGGCTGAGTCCCCGGGGAAGCAGCTGTGGACTGGCACGTGCAGGCCGAGGCACTGCACTTGAGGCAGAGCAGCAGGCAGAGGTGGCGAGTACCTGGCCCCAGGTGGAGCAGAGGACGCGAGTAGGAAGAAATGTGAGACCCTTAGAGCCTGAACTGACAGGACCAGCCTAACCTCATGGCTGTCACAGCACCGTGGTGCTGGAATCCAGCTGGGAATCCAGCACAGGAGCAGACTGGAGGAGCCTGCAGTTTGCTCCTCAGCATCCACAGCCCTCAGTTTCTCAGCCCACAGCTTCGGGCGCTGTGCTCCAGATGTCAAGGGCCGCGGCTCCCAGGCTTTGGGAGACTGGAAGGCTGCTCAGCACGCAGACAGGTCAGCTGGCACTGGCGAGGGGGACGGGAAGAGGCCCAAGAGAGTCAGACCCGACCCCAGAAGAAGCCTTGAGGACAAGATGAAGGGGCAGAGACGGCATCTGAGTCGGGGCATGAGGGCCACCTGAAACCACACCAGACATGAAGCCATGGTCCTTAGGTCACCATGCTCCCTCCATGCAGCTCCCTTCTCCAGATAACTCTGAAGCACCTAAATCGAGCTTTTTCAGGCATCTACTGTCTTAGTCCACCCTTAGGAACTATCTGCTGCTTCCTGTCACTTGGTTTCACTTTCATTTTCATTTGATTTTCCTGTCCCCCTATATAGTCAACTCAGAGGGCACCCCTCCCCTCTGGAGGGGGCAAAAGTCAAAGGAACACTTCTGAGTGTCCAATCAGTCAAATTCACTGAGATTCCCTGAGCCGTCCATTCTCAGTCCCAAAGCTGATTTCTCCTCAGGCCCATCAGTTCTCACCAGAGCTGTTTACCTAAATAACCTCTGCAGGAGACACAGCTTTTTCAGGGACAAACATCTTTTAATATCGAAAAGAAACAAGTAGAGAGAGGGGCAAGGAACAGCATCAGCTGAGGCATCTGTCTCGACAGGCAGTCTTCTGCTTGTCTCTATATAGCAGGAGACTCTATTCACAGAGGAGCTTGACTACAGGCATAATGAAGAGGGTGAGAAAGTTGGAGGGGACATATTAGTAAGGGCTTGTTGAGGGCAGGAAGCCGGCTACATTCATGCTGTCCGGCCTAGGCCTGCCACGCAGAGAACTGCTTCCTACATGGAAGGAGGAAGAGTACATAAAACCATGCTGGATACAGCCAAGGCATGCATGTGTAAAGGACACAAGATTTTGGAGAGGTTTAGCCTGTAAAATGGAGTGAGGCTAATAAGTAAATGAAGCAAAAGAGAAATTCAAAAAGAAAATTAAGAAGACACGGGAATCGACCAAAAAGCATCGAGAACTGCCCATAGACTGTGTGGTGATAGTAAGTACTGTCCTCAACTATCTGAAGGACTTCAAGGAAAAATGAAATTACGTAGCTCTGCGTTACTCAGAGGGCTGAAGTAAGATCAACGCACCTAAATGTGACCCAGTCAGATTTCGATTCCATAAAATAATGTACTAACAATTAGATCTGTCCAACAACACAATGAGTCTCCTTGTGAAGTCATAAGTACTCTGTCATTCAAGATATGGATCACCACCACTTAGAGAACATCCAGAGGCAATTTCTGCCTCAAGCGAAAGGCAGACTTAATGGACAATAAGATCTCATTCAGAACAAAGGTTCGACAAATCTAGACTCTTACAGTTAAAAGCAGATAAGAGTCGAACAAAGAGGACTTCCTGGAGGAGGAGGAAATTTGGGAGTCAGAGTGGGAAGGAACGGCCCGTGAATCTATCCTAGAAACATGAGTTTATACAGGACGCGTGTAAGACCCAGGAGCCTCACATAGGCAGGGAGGGTTAGATGTACAATTCTATCAGGGACACTTTAAGATCCAGAGGTATTAGTCTCAGAACCACCTATTTAGAGTAGATCTCCTATATTGGTAGCTAATCGTAACCTGAATCAAACTGAACTGGGAAACATCAGGTATCTCTAAGCTGAGGCATGATGGAGAGGCCACAGTACTGCAAATGAAAGGAACCCAACGATAAGCCTAGCCCACAAATCTGTAACCCATTTGAAACTTATGAATAGTGGTCTTTGAGCTGCTGCCATAAACGCGCCCATCTTGGCAGCCTCAGACTCTTGTCGTGATCGAACCAGGGGTCATTACTTTATGAATCCTATCCTGTAGCTGAGCCAGACGGACAACAGCACCTTCTTTCATTTTGCCTGGATAATGGCCAAATACAAGTCACTTTGCTATGACTTAAAGAGCATTGTGCCCATCTGTTCATAATCGATGGGAATAATCGGCGGGTGGAATATGCCAGGCCCTCTGGACAAGCCTGCAGAAGTGGGGAAGGGGCTTTCTGGCTATCTGCCAGGTCGGAAGGCGCCCTTCATGTGAACACATGGACTTCATGAAACTGTCACTAGAGAGCACAGCACAAGAACACGTGGCCATTCCATTTCCATGAAGAAATATTCCTAAGTTATAGAAGGGAATAGCCGTCACATCCTGTGCTACTTCACGAGCATTTTCTGGAAGCAGTAACTCTGTGTTCTCTCTCTTAGGAGAGTCTGGTTTTGTGGCCTCGAATTAGAAAGGGAAGCATATCAGATGCCATCCCTCTCCGCCATCTTTGAAACAGAAAGGTCAATCACTTCCAAGCAGAGGGTGGCCAAGTGATGGCCGCCTCTGCCTCCCGGAGGACGGAGCAGCGGGCAGGGAGGGCTGCCAAAGAGTGCTGCAGAGTTTCGTACAGATCAATGAAGGAAGAAGAAACGGCGGCTGAGAAAACAGTCTGGGTCATATTGGATTGTCTTCAGACATAACAGAGTGAAAAAATCAAGGGGCCTTGCTGAAAACTTTCTGATGTCTGTCTTTTCAAGTCTGGAAATTTGCACTCAGGATATTTGAAAAGAAGAGAAAATCGAACCAAGAATGTGAAGCCTGACAAAAACAAGGAAGTCTCTTTCAATTCCTAAACCCGGATCCCCCCAGTCTCCAGTCGTCATCGCTGTGGGAGCACTGAGCTAAAGCGCGAGGACAGCAGAGACCCTGACCGGAGGGTGCGTGACTGGGGAGCTGCTGGGTCTTCTGGCACAAGCGGGCAGGCTGGATCTCCTCCGGGACCCCAGCCGAGACCACACTGAGACCACACCGCTGCTGCCGCCCAGCCCTCGTCCAGCAGCAGGTGACTTATCCCGCCGTGGCCTCTCCAGTCTCCGCATGTCCTCTTCTGTCCTCCGCTCGACAGGGACTCAAGGACAAGGAGAGGAAGACTTTCACCCCCAGACATCTTGCCGCTTGCAGACAGTTGAACTGAAGCACCCTAGGAAAGGACTGCTATGGCTACATTGAAACAAGGTGTCTGTGATTTCCAGTGTTCAGGCCCTCGGGGCCCTTGTCCCCAGCTTCCCTCGCACGCCCCGGAGTAACGAGCATTGAGCGCCAATGATGCTGTCTGCCAGCGACAGGAACGCCCACACTGCCCTGCACCCCACGGCCCCGCCTTTCTCTCCTTCACAGGACAGTTCAAGGTCACTGTAGTGGTCGCTGCCTCAAACCCTGCGCTGGCCTCCCTCTTCGCAATGTTGGTAATTTATCTTTTCAAAGGACAGTGTGGGTAGGAATGACGGCAAGGAGGCAGGGAGAGGAGGAAGAAGCACTTTCGTTTATTTGATTTAGTGATTCATCTTGGCTGTCCCCACCCTGCCCCTTGCCCCCGGCTCCAGGACTCGAGCCCGGGTCCTTGGGATGTGTGTAGACTATGTCCTATGCTGGCCGGAGGAGGCAGACCCAACCACTACTCCACCAGGGTGTGCCAATATTAGCATCTTTCTATCATTCATATGTATGTGTCTCCTCTAATGAGCACAGGAAAACAACAGAAGCAAGTAACAGGTCCACACAACTGGAGTCCTGGGTCCAAAGCTCGGCTTCTCCTTGGCTAAGGGGTTCACAGCTTATGGGGTCTCGGTCTCCTCACATGGAGCAGCGATGACAGTCTGCCCGGCCTCTCTCGGAGGCTGTGGTGCATTTCAAATGAGAGTCCAGGTAAAGCTTGCTGGAAACAAAAGCCGCCCAGTCCTGCTGCTGCTGATGCAGAGCCTGTCTGTTCCTCCCCGGCGTCGGAACTGCGGTGTTGCTGCTCGGTGGGCCCAGCACGGATTTGGTTCCCAGTGCCGCTGTACGCCCTGTCCCTCCCACGCTAAACACAGACCCTCTGCCAGGCTTCTCCGCGAGGCTCAGATCAAGTGTCTGGGCACCCTTGACGCCCACCGAGACGGACCCTGCAGTCTGGCCTCGTGCCCGACAGAGACGGGCCTGCTGATGGCCACCCAGCCTCCTCCATACACGGGACAGTCCGTCGTCTCCAGGACACCCGGGTTTTTTCTCTCTGCCACCCGCAGAACTTCCGTCACAAGCTCACGGCAAGACACCAGACGCCAGACCCCACCACGCCTCATTCATCCCGGCGAAGCACTCCCAGCCAGCAGACATCTGGGGAAATCCGAGTTCCACGTTTCAGACACATGCATGGGCTCTCTCAGGGTCAACTTTGGAAATCCAAGAGAACTGCCTGAAATCCGCCCTCTCCATTCCCCAGACTGGGACGTACCCCAGGACCCTCCAAGTCACCGTAAATGACCAAACACAAAAGGCCCTTGTCCAGCCCCGACACAACACTCAGCTTTGCTTCCATCATGTCAGGGCCGAGCCATCTGACCCGGCTCGTGCTGAGTCAGCCCGAAGCATCCGCACCTACTTCCAGACTCGCGATCCAGGACAGACCCTGGAGGAGCTGCTCCTGGAGCCGGCAGTGGCAGTTAGCCACGCAAAGCAGGGAGCTGACTTCATTTTCCTCCGTAAATATTTTACGGATTCAGAGAAAAAGAGAAGACTTATTCATGAGATTTATGTTTGTCTTAATGATTCACAGCATAATCTGCTCCAATTAAATATTGATTTTAATATCTTCTTGGGTCTGAAACCTCTGCCCATTCGTCAGTGAGTCACATCATTGATGGGAAGACTTTGGGAACAGCCTCACTCTTCACTCAGGGGGAATCTTCCCTTGCCTGCTTGATGTCCTCACATCGCCCAGGCCTTGCCAGTGGTCACAGCCGCTGCTCCCTCTCACCCTGCATTTCTCGTCCCCTCTGCACATTCTTATAGCTTCCCCTGCTCTCCGACCTCTCCCAGATACAGAACCCCAGAAACTCTCCAGCAGAGTGAGCAA
The DNA here is from genome assembly GCA_004363575.1 of Solenodon paradoxus. Taxonomy (NCBI): domain Eukaryota; kingdom Metazoa; phylum Chordata; class Mammalia; order Eulipotyphla; family Solenodontidae; genus Solenodon; species Solenodon paradoxus. Next base: position 13,529 of record RJWH01007714.1, on the reverse strand, counting down.
AGGGAACAAGAATTGCTCTGAGTTCAAGTTCCAATGTCACGACCGCTGGCCATTCCCCTCTCATAAATGAGAAAACACTTTGTGAGAAGAATCAAACGAGTTGTTGGAGGTGCTTTAGAAACGGTAAGTACAGCCGCTTGGCAGTTGTCCTACGAACATAAAAGGAGAAGACACACTACCCGTGTTTAGGACAAATGGGAATATAACAAATGTTCAAGCAGTCCACGCCATCATAAAAGAATGCGACAGCAAACATGCTCACTTTTAGCAGAGCTCAGTGACTACACGGGCCTCCATGCCTAACGTGCTCACATGTCGGCCACACGTCGCCTGCCTGGATGTTTCTTTGCTTCCATTGTGTAGATACACAGACTCAGAATATCCAGGATCCATTTCAGGGACAGAGGGTTCTGGTGTCTGTCTCTGTGTCACCCTTCTAAACTGTTTGCATTTACACATCTTCACAAGTTCCTTCAGGAACTCAGAGACGGTATAATCCTCACTAGTTGATTAAGCTCCGGAGATCCTCAGACAAGTGGCCCCGTTTCCTCCACAGGAGTCCTCTCAGCCATTCCTGCCCCCGCGGCCCAGAGAACAGCCCTGTCAAGTGGCAGTCAGAGCCATCTGCTATCTGCGGTCCCTCTGTCCCAGCCCCCAGCAGAGAGCTCCCCACACAGCCCCCCTGAAATCCAGCTCCTGGCATAGATGGAAGTGTCTCTGCCTCCCCCAGTGAAAGTTTCCTGAGCCAGAGAGTACACACAGTGGTCACCGTGCAGCAGGTCCCTCCTGTGCCTCTGGTCCCCTGTGCGCCCCCGGAGAGAGGGCCGGAGAGGATGCAGGACCGGCCTGGGGTCTGGAGTAAGAGGATTCCCAAGGCGGCTTGTAACCCAAGGGATTTTACCTTTTGCATTAATTAAATGTCATTTCTAAAATGTTTAAATCCCTGGTACTGCGCGAAAGATTTACTATGACCAAGAAAAAGGGCTTCTGGCAAGTAATTACAAAGGCTTAGACGTTACTAACAGCCCTGTTCCTTGCACCGGGGAGCTAATGCCACTACCGCGCAGCTCCTGGAAGAACAGCCTCGAGCCTCCACCGCGCGTCACGCATCTCTCTCCTCCAGGAAGCCAGCCCAGAATATCTCCACCACGGTTGCATCCTTCCATTCACTGCAGACGCCCCCAAACTCACAGCCTGAGCGTGTCTTACTTCTTCCGGAGCCAAGAAAGCTTAAATTAACACCAGGGTGCATTATTTTTGCACTCAGAGGAGGAGGAGCAGAGTGATTTAGCCCGAAAGAATGAATGAGCAGTTCTGGGCACTGAGGCACTGTGGGGTCAGGGAGGGTCTCTGGGCTGGCCACTTCCTCTTTAGACCAAATCTGCCTTCTCCAGAGATGACTCTGACTATACCTTTTAGTTCTTTAAATATCAACGAATTTTCTGATTCTCCCTCCAATGCTCCAGAATAAGCACTGTTTTCCTTCCACAAAAGAAATCCCCAGGGTAGGCCCTGGCTCAGGGCAGGGATCCATGGACTCCTCTCGTCATCCTCCAAGCAGTGGCGGATCGGAAGGAAGCCTGTAACGTCTGAAATCCAGTCTTTCTTCCATCTGCCACTTCCCCAGCTTGCCAGGGGCAGGGGCTGGAAGACAGAGTAAGAGCGGTCTCTGGGGTCCGCATGGCGAGGAATAGGTGTTATCCTGGACACAAAAGAGGGGAGAGGTGACTCTGCTTCAAGGCAAGAAGAGGCGTCAGGCCACTGCCCAGTATCTGTGGTGGGCAGAGGGCCCCCATGTCACTGATCCATCCGACTGAGCCTGGAGCATCTCAGGTACAGCACTTTCATCAGAGCTTCCAGACGGAGTTACAGAAAGAACATGCAAAGTTAGGGGAGGGCTCTGACTCACCATAAGACAAGCTGAATGACTTGGACAAGTACTTCTCTGGGCCTCAGTTTCCTCACCTGAAAAATAGGGCCAGTGCCATTGTGAGATGAGGGACAGGCATCGAGGACGTGTCCCAGCACCTAGGAAGTACTTCACCAATGTGCCAGGACACTAAATGACAACACAGCCTTCACAGACGGTCCGTGCTCCCCAGGTCCTCTTTCCAGAAGAAGCACTAGACTTGTGTTATCTTTACTATAATTATCACTGCTTCACCACAGGGATATGTGCTGAGAAAAGTGTGGTCGGATAATCTCGTTGTATGGGGACGTCATCGAGTGTCTAGCCTGCTCGACCACCATTAGATATGCTGCTGACTAGTGGCCCAAATGTCATTTAGCAACACAGGACCATATTTTTTGCTGGCCTTTGTGTAACTAATAAAAAGCACCGGGAGACTGTCAGCTGGATGGAAGGTGTGACCCCTGACCATCACTGGAGAGAACTTACCTGTCCAGCTCAACAGGGATGAGCACTGAGCTGCAGTCCTCCTCGTACAAGGAGAGTCCTGCCAACTAAGCTAACAGCACCGTAGGGATGGGTGTGACCTTCACCATATGATAAATCTGCACCATCCCATCACTTAGAGACAGAAGAGAAGTTTTAAGGCAACAAATTTGCTTCTTGGTAGATAGACCATGTCCTGGTAAATAGATCTAATCTCTCAAAATGTGTCCCCATCTCTGCTGACAAGCCTGTCTTCTGTGCTGAAAAATGTTCCTGGAACCAGGGTCTGTTTCTGGAAACCAATTTAAATTTATGAAGCGGCTGGTATTTATGATAAAATGGCAGTCTATCAGTGGGAGCAAGACCAACATTCTCACGATAACCGGAACCCGGGGTCACGCAGCAGCACCGGCAGGGAGCTGAGAAAGGTGGGGAAATGAGCAGCATTAAACGAAGGGACACGCCCTCACAGGCAAGGTCAGCGCCCAGCAGGGGCAGCAGCCTGTCAGCCCGAAGGCCTCTGCCCGCCAGCACTGTGCACAGACGTTCTCTTCCAACTGCGGGCGGGAGAGAGCTGCTAATCGGATGCACGCCCCAAAGAGACATGTGGGTAAAAATAAAACTACGACTTCTCGTGAGAAAGCCAGGAAGAGAACAGTGAAAACAGCCATGACCCACTGTGACGAGGTGACCTCAGTGGGAACAGGCAAGGACAGATGAAGTGCCTCCCTTGCTCAAAATCTCCCCATAGCTGAGCCCAAACTCCTTGACAGAACCCCGCGTCTCCAGTGTCAAACACCAAGCCACCCGGCAGCCTCGCCAGCTTTCTTCCTGGTCTCCAGCCTCGCACACGCACTCACAAGGCACATGCACACACGACCCCACTGAAGACTTCCCCTCAACTGTCCAGACTCTCCCATGCAGCGTGTCTCCTCTGTTCCCCTCCTCCCCCTGCGCCAGTGCCGCTTCCACCACCCTTCCAGGCCTCCCTCGGCCGAGTCCAGAGCTGGACTGCTCCTCTGCCTCTGCTCACGGCCCCCGAAGACAAAGGCTGCCTGGCTGGTCCACACGCGTAACAGCGCCTGCGCAGAGGAAGCACCCAGTAACTGTCTGCCAACTTCAGGAGCATCTCGGCGCCAGATGTGCCTTCTGGAACCTGAGTTTTCTAGTCCTCCCAGACAAGAGTCCCTCTTAACAGAGGCGATCAGGTTGCAGGGTGTGGTCTCATTTTCTTTCTTGTGCCTCTTCAGTCCCCGAAAAGCCTCACTGCCTGCCCCTGGCAGCCCACTCACCTCTGCAGCGTGCTCACCAAGCATCCCACAACCACACCCGCCACGCCCTTCTCTCCTCCGCTGCTGGAGATGCTGAAGGTGCCTTCTGCAAGGACACCAGCACCTGGAGTCTCCAGCTCCCAACACTCCCAGTGCCAAACCGCCGGCGTTCCCTGGATTCCTCCCAGCTGAGTGCTCTTCCCACCTGTGCTCCCCAGGTCAGCATCACCGGGCCCTCAGGACGCTCCCTCAGGACGCTCCTTCCTTCTGCACAGTGCTCCTCGGGGCCTCCTGATCTCTCCGCAGTCCAATCCTCCCGCCTCCCACCCGAACTCATCGCACGAACAATGACCTGCTTGCCTCTCTGATGAAATGGCCAGACGTCCAACACCCACTGTGGCCACGGTGGCAGCTGATGCCACAGGTCTTTGCGTCTAACACAGGCTCTCCCCCGACCTGCTTCGGGCCTCCTCCCTCCTCCCACTGAGGGCTGAAGAAATGCTGACTGCCGCCACCTTTCCTATGTGCGGAGGGAACCCTTCCTCTGCCTTCCCTCGTTGACTGCTGCCCGCACCTCTGGGCCGCGGCCTCTGCCTGCCCTCCCTTCCTCCACACAGGCCTTCCCCATGGCCCTGGACGCTTCGCCCCTGAAGAAGTCAATACAAATGGATTGCTGCATGGACTGCCCAGGGCCTGAAGATTTATCAATGCTGAAGTCCTCTGGTGCCTGCAATTAGCATGTCCATTACTCTGGGCTGAATCACCCAAGCTTTCCATCTCCTTAATGGAGAAGGCACTCCAGCAGGCAGGAAGCACCCCACGCCCGTGGGCCGAGCCAGCAGGGGAAATGCCCGCAGGGAGGCCGCCCGGCTCGGCCCTGGCTGGGAGCCTCAACGTGAGGAGGCAGGGCCTTAAAGGAGCTCCTGATGGCTGCAGTCCTGCCAGAAACATACCCTGGTCACGCCAGGTGCGCAGGGAGGCTGCAAGTTTCCCCAGAGCTTCAGGCCCAACCTCTAGGCACATGGGGTGTCACTCCGAGTCCTCCACACACCCAGTTCTTGCAGCACCTTCACCCACCCCAACCCCTTTCAACAGCTAGTGAGTGGTTATCAGCATTTGGACTTCCAATGTGAGCACCTCACTTAATCCACATAGTAACCCTGTGAGGCACACACTGACATCATCAGCACCCTGGACAGGACGAAACTGAGGCCTGGGGGCCAGGTGCCGTGCCCAGTGTCACACAGCGGACAGTGACTATGGAGCAGAACCAGCCATTTGACAGCGAAGCCTCTGCTCACCTAACCCTACAGCATGTGGCCGGAAAATGCAAGTCAGCCTGAGCTCGGTGCTTCCCGACTTCACTGAGCAGCACGTTTCTCTGATCTCTAGCCTTTGAAGGAGAGGAGGCCTGTAAGGGGTCTGACGCAGACTGGGAGAGAGGTTATGTCAGAAGCAAAGGTATATGGTTCAGCCGACATCTGGGCCCCCGTCTCTGGGGCCCTGCAAACCAAGAGCTGTAACTGGTGGCGTTAAGGGATGAAAGGATATGGAGGCGATAAACGGACAGAAGCCGCAGGTCGGAGAAATTTCCAGTCACTCTCACCCTACGTGAGTCTGCCTGCCCCACAGAATCCTCTGTGCTCTGTGGCCATCGCCAAAAGCATTGCCCCCTGAACACTTCTGAGCTGCTTGGCACTCCTCCTCATCTCTTCTCAGAGGGACTGCCAAGACCTAGTAACCTGTGGCCAGTGAGGGACTGACACAGGGCAGTGCTGAGGTCAAGCCAGAGACACAGGACACGGGAAAGAGAGGGAGGAGACCTGGATCCTGAATCGGTCCAGAAACTGGACTTCCTGTCCTTGGATGGATACTATGGAGGGGCCGGTCAGAGGCAGTGTGGATATAACGTCCCCCTCTCTGGGGCCACTTGTCCCAAAGAGGGAGTATGGAGTTCATCTGGTTTCTCAATAGCAGAGAACAAACTGGCCCTGGGGAAAGTTGGCCTTGGTCCCTCATCCCTCTCTGGTGCCCACAGCCTGCTCCTGGGCACCCAGGACAGGTTAGAGTTAGGACAGTACCCAGTCTGGCCAGAGGAGCCAGGTCCCAAGGTCTGCGGGATCCTTAAACCCTAACACCCGCCTCAGCAAGCTACAGCCATCTCTGCCAAGAACACTGGGGACTCAGTTCAGAGAGTAGAGCCACGTGGCTCCAAAATGTATTCATTTATACCCAAGACACAGAGGAGAAACTAAGCTGTGTGCATCCAGGGAGCAGAAGTGAGATTTCAGGACCTGTCCGAGGAAGGAACTCTGATAAACAGTAAAGCATTCTAAGCTGGAGGAAGCACTTAACCTTCAAGGTGAAGGTCACCTAGGAACAAACCAGACTTGAAATACATTTAGCTGCCTATCATGGGGCCCAGAGAGCCTCGAGCATTCAACTTGGCTGAGAAGGAACTGGACGGGGAGCATCCCCAGGCAAAAGACAATGATCATCGGGAGAGAAAGTTACCATTCTAGGCTTCAGATTATCCGCACGACATTTCTTTTTCAAAACAATGACCAGGACACAATCAAAGATAGCATATGGGTAATAATAACACAGTGAGAAGACCCAACAGAAGCAACAGACTACAGAAACAGAGCTACAAACGCTACAGGTAGAGGAATTATCAAGCGGACCATAAAGCAAGTCTGCTTACTATGCTCAAAGAAGTAAAACGAGCTTAAAAATAGTTTCCATCAAACTGAAAACTTTTTTAAAAGGAGATTTGAAAGAGAATTAAATAGGGATTCTAGCCCTGAGAAATGCAATATTTGAAATTAGGAAGTCAATGAACAAATTTAATTGCAGATTAAACACAGCTGAATAGAGATCTAATAAACTGGAAGATGAATCAAAGGAAACTACCTAGGATGTACAATGGAGAGATTAAGTTATGCAAAATACAGAAGGAATGATAACAAATACTGAAGACAGATGAAGACACTTCCATTTCAAAATGGATTTAATGTAAAGAAATGTAAAGTCCAACCTACTGATATTCTAAGAGAAGAGAAAGAACAGAGAGGAGAATTTTTCAAAACTGGTGAAATGCAATGATACAGAGATAGAAGAAATCTAATATACCCAAACTGACTAAATAAGAAAAGAATCTGGGATATTACTGAGCCTCTGATTTAATGGTCCAATATTTGAACTTCTTATGGGGGAAGCAGAAGCAGCAAGAAAAGAGGAGAGAAAGTATTTACTGTTCAAGTCACAGTGGGTTTGGATTCAGTTAACCTCCCACCGAAAGCATCCTAACTAATACTGTGAGAATCGAGCATTCGCCATGTGCTGAACACCTGCTGTGAGGTAGGTGCTGTGTGTAAGTTTCACTTTCATGCACCTGCCTCAAAATCCCCCACAATGAGGTAGTATGTCCCAGTCAAACAGGCCTGGTACCCTCCAGATAGAAAGCACCCCCAAATCTCAGCAGTGTAACAAAAGATGGGTGTGTTTGCTTATTCAACATGCTCAGCAGAGGGTTGTGCTCAGTCGCGCAGGGTTCCAGGCTGGTGGAAGCTGTAACCCAACGCAGCTTCTACAATCAACAAACCAGCGTGGGAATGGAGGAAGCAACGCATTGGCTTTTGAAGTCTCCAATCGGGAATGAAACATCTGACTCTACTCACATGTCATTGGCCAGAGCAAGTCATGTAGCTGAAAGGGCTAGGAAAGCACCACCTTCCTGGTGCTCAAAGGCGGAGCACTGGAAATTTCATGAATGGCTGTTGTAACCATCACAGATAGATAAGACCCTAGTCCTTCAAAGAAGAACATGAGGGTCCCGAGGTACTCAACACGTGTTAGATGGATGGATCCAAATTGCACTCTTTACAGTAACCTTCCCAAAGGCCACACAGCATGGACATGACTATCTGCCCTTAGGCACTGGGGAGCGAGGAGAGAAATGCAGCAGTGACATGACCTCTCAGGAGCCAAGCAGACTGTCCCACCGGGTCTCATCAGGGTCCGTCTCGGAGCCAGCACCTCAGGGGCACAGTAGGGGACCCAGGCTACCAGGAGTTACCTATCCGAGTCCTTCCTTTGTTCCTGGTGCTAATGAGAGAGCTCCCCACAAGGATAGGATGGGGCTGAACTTGGCTGCAGCGCTGAAACATGCACTGAGGGATGTTATGTGTTCCAGGTGTTCGAGATGTGGTGAAGAAGTGGGAAGTAAGCGCACGTAGTGCAGCTGGCCAGGCTAAACTCTTTAACTTTGATCGTCACAGATTCAGAGAGCTTGTCAAGGCAAAGAGATGCAAACAGAGAGAATGCGCAGCCCGTCACATGCAAACACAGGATAAGGGGCCATCCTGCACGCATGTCCTCAGGACCCGCCTCTGAGCTGGATTTTCCAACCTGTGATGTGCAGAGCATCGCTCACCTCCTCCCATCCCCTGCCCACACGCTCCCCCACCAGAGCCCCACAAGTATTGGCTGCCATCCAGTCCCGTCTGTATCCCTGGCCTCCATCAGCCCCGGTCAGCCTCCTGCCACACAGCGGCCTCCAAGACTCTCTCCTGACGCAGGGAGAGTTGTCGCCAGGTTCTTATTTATGTATGTGTTGGTCTATGCCTTCCCAGGGAGGAGGCAGCAGTGACAGGGAGGGAAGGGGGTGCAGGGGGCAGGAGGGAAAGCCCAGACACTGTGGTGAGTGTGGAAGAAGCGTCTCCATCACTTTACATGCCTTCCAAGCACACTGTCTCTAGCTGAGCCCCCTGGGGTGAAAAGCCTCCATATTACCGGGGATGGGAGTTTGTAACCTTAATTATGCCTCGAAGTAATTGACTGTGTTCATCCTGAAACTTCCAGCAGGGGGAAAAAAAATGTGGTTTCATTATAGTGTCACTGAGGGAATTGTACTGGGGTTGGGATCATTAAAAGGAAAACATTGATGAGTAAGTCACAGCATTTTGTCTCCAAGACTTACATCCTTCCTCCACCCCTAGCCCTGTGCTTTATTTGGAGACAGGCTTAAAATAGTCTGTGAAATATGGAGCTCATTATCCCACCTAACAGACTTCACTCAGCATGACTGGAGGGAGAACCCCACGCCGGTGCTCGCCAGCAGCCTCTGCTCTAAAAAGACACCCCTCTGCCCCGGTGGGGGCTGGGCTCAGCATCATCTCTGCAGCAGATGGGGAGCGAGGAGGTACCACTTCCAACGCCACTCGTTTCTTTCTCTTGATGAGAACAAGAGAGAACCAGGAAAAGAGACAATATCCTGCTTCTGAAGCTTCTTGGAAATCTTGCCTGGAGTGGTAAGAAGTCAAATCCAAACTAGATACCCTTCACACTGCCACATACGATGACAACATCAGACGGCCGAGCATGTTCGCAGGAGCAGAACTGGGCTGGAATCAGTGGGGAGAGGATCATGGAAAGAGTCTCAACTGGGAGTTTTGTGTCCAGGTGCCACCTGTCGGCTCAGCCGCTAGACGTAGGACTTGAGGAAATGCAACGGTGTCTTTGCACCTCTGTTTCCTCATCTCTTAATCAAAGGCCTCCTCTACTCTCTTTCTTCATTGCAGGGCGCAATTATGGAGGCAGAGAGGCCGAGGACTGAATGTCTCTCCTTGCCCCTGCTGATCTTGTGCTGCCCAGTAACTCCACTTTGATCAGATGAGCCCAGCTTCTCAGATGCCACCTTCCCTCGGAATCACGAGCGGCCGCACTCTCACCCTGCATGCCCTGTTCTCTGGCTCCAGCCAAATCTTTACAATGCGAACACTCACAAGCTCAGGGTGCTTGATAAGTCGGTGCTTGATTCACCGTCTCGACCACACTCCTGCCCAGGGGGTACCGCCCACACGGGAATGTAACAGGAGGGAGGAGGGACTGACCTCTGGATGGCACAGAGGGCCCTGGAGTTTGACTCATCACCGACAGTCCCCCCTGAGCTGTTCAAGGGCAGTATCCAGGCGACGGACCCCTGCTGGCCCCTCTGCCTTCTGCTACGGGGCATCTCTGCATCCACTCAGTGACCTCGTCTGCACTCTGAGGACATCCCTGCCACACAGGCTGCTGGAGGCTTGTGTGAAGCAGATAAGGGTCTATCCCAAATCTTGAAGGCCCCCTCTGCTCCGGTCTCAGCCGTGACGTTGCTGCTTTCTTGCTAAGAATGTACAGGCCATCGGAGTGGCATTTTCTTCTTCTTAACTAAAGAAACAGCCCTCTAAGCAGGTGGCTGGTCTTCCTTCAGAAGCAGCTCCCTCCTCCAGCCTGCCGCTCCCGACTGCGCTGCGCTCACCCCATCCTGCTCCTCTGCATCATCGCGACACTTTACAGCAGGTGTCACAGCTCCGGCTCAAAACTCCAGCGCTGATTAACTCAGGTACCGTCTGCCTGTCCCCCAGAACGCGCACCTCACGAGGACTCCCTGCCTTACCCTGCCTGTGTCCCCAGCAAACAGACTGGCACCTTGAACTTGTCAGTGCTCCCTGTGTATTTACTGAGTGGATTCATAAACCCATTTCTGTTCATCGTGTTCGCATGGCTCCCTGCTACTGGCCCCCTCCCGCCACCTCTAACACATCAGGTCTCCTTTTTCCCAAGATCGTCACTTGACCCGAGCGGCCCCTCCCCGGCCACCATTCTGTGTCGGACGATCTTCTCAAACAACAAGCACTGCCCAGCTCCACCGCCTCCTCCCCTGCAGTCTGCCTCCTCCTCGTTGAGGCTGCAAAACAATGCTCCGCATGGTCCCATGCCTGCTGCCATATACCTTTCAGCGGGGTCCTACCTCCCTGCAGATGGGGTCCTTCACTGTCCCTTCTCCTCTGCTCCCAGGTGCTGTCCTGGCTCTCCTCACACCTTGAGGAGGACACTTGCCGTTTCTTTGCTTGAACCTAGCTCCCCAAGTACACACTTTCCAAGACAAGTCTCCCCCAGCACACACCCCACACTGTCTTCCCCGAGGCAGCAGCACTTTCACCCCACATGTAGGCAGATGGCACACACCCTGACTCTCCTCCCCTACCGGCTCTCTGGCAGCGCGACCCTATTTCAACTGCACGAGAGCACTGAGCACTGCACGGCACTGCTTTGCTCTCCCGGCAGCCCGGCCTCTGCCCGGTGCTGGGGAGCTGTTCAGCGCATGTTTTCACTTGAACACTGCTCCTCTGTCATTTGTTTTTAACCTGACATGCAAGCAAGTCTTCACTGGTGGCCCCAACCTCTCCCTCCAAATTTAATTCCTTCAACACAGCTGCTCCAGGCGGTCCACACTCTCCAACATCCATCCTCATAATTAAGTACTTCTAAGGCTTAACTCACTTCTCTCCTCTTTATTCTGCCTGCCATGCTGTTATTTATTAGTGTCCATTTCCCCCACTAGACTTTAAAGCTCCGAAGACAAGAATATTGTCTTCTTCAGCACTTTATGTCCGGAGCCTTGAGAGGGCAACCATATAACACCCTCAGAAGTGACCTGTGCGATGAGCAAGCATTTCCTCTTTCACTCAGACAGCATGACTTCTCCCTCTTGCGAATGCACAGCCTCCACTTAGCAATCCCACATGAAACAGGGCCTTGCTGCATCACACAGCTGTACTGCAGACATTGGCAGGATATTATTTTGCAGGTTATACCGTCATTGGCCACGTAGAACCCCAGAATATCACCGCCAGGAGGGATTCTCCTTATAGGGAATCCACCCATCCTTTGATAAAGGCACCAACTGCTCAGAAAGGTTACAACCAGTTCTTGATCTTGCAGGTTTGAACTGGAAGATCCATGCGGGCAGGAACACAACTTCCTACCCCTAAACAGACTCTGCTGCCTGGGTCCTTAGCAGACACTCCTGCTACCGTCCTTCATAATCATAAAAACATGCGCTGCTTGACACCTCCTTTGATAACAGCTGCCTCCGCCCACAAGGTGATGAGCAAGCCCGTCACTCAGCTTTCAGAAGGTCACTTACGGAAAGCTGGACACGCTGCCCCACTGCCCCTCAGCACTCAGCCACCAACGAATGCGGCACGAGAGAAGGACAGGCCCTGGGGAGCCACTTCCCTGTTCTCACATCACAGCGACCTCCTCGCCACTGGTGGAAACACCACAGCAGGACCGCGGGGCGGCTATCGGTGTCCTTCCCCCAGGATGAGGCCCAGAGATATCTTGTTCGGTGATCTCGCACCACCGATGAGACACCCAGTGATAAACTCTGGGCCCTGTGACAGGGGAGGCGGGCAGACTCCCCACTTACCATGTTGGCAAGAGGGGAAGATAGGCGTCGCCCAACCTACCTGCTCCAGGCAGGTGTGAATCCCTCCAAAGGGGATTACGGGCCCTGGTCTGACTGTCCCCATAGCACCTCTGGGACTTTCAACAAACTGCTCAACTTCCCCAAGTCTGGTTCCTCTCCTGAAATGGGAACTAGGGGAACCTGCCTGAGAGGCATCGCGAGGCCCTGATGGGGGGCTAAGACAGTGGAATTGTCAAGACACCCCAGATCTCTTTTTCAACTCCTTAGCCATGCTGTGGTCATCAAGGTCTTCTCTTTGTTCCCTGGAGAATTCAGACTGTTAGCCAAAGTAACCTACTAGGTTTCCCATTAGGATACAGCCTCGCCCCCATAGGTCTCTGGGTGAGAATACAAAGGAGTGGGGGACACAAGTGAAAGTTAGGGGGAGCAGGAGAGCCAACCAACGAGGGCCCAGCGCCCAGGCAGGGCTAATCGCAGCAGATGAACTAAACAGAGGTCAGTCTGAGCCAGTCAGGGGCAGAGCTGATCACCGAGCAGCACACAAACCAAAGACGGGGCACCCTTGCCAGTGATGGGAGACCAGCTCCAGGACGAAGGAGAGAGGACGGGGCTGAAGCTCAGGGTGCCGAGAGCCCCAGCCACAGGGTCAACTGCCCCTGCACCTACACATCAGGGCGGCGTCAGTCCTGAGCACGGGACGTCTGGGAATCTGAAGACTGATGTGTCCAAGAATGGGCCTAGGGAGGTGAGCATCAGTGGGACAGAAGTGGATCCCTGTTCACAGAAGAGCCCACCCCATGAAAGGGTAAGGAATGTCACTCTCCCCCTTGAATCCTCAGTGGCAACCCCCACCCGCCTATTCCCAAGCCCTGGGCAGCCAGAACAGAGTGACGGGCCAGCCCCCGGGGACATGCAGGAAGCCAAGGTCAGTCAGCAGTGGAACATACTGCCCTTGGAGCTGCTGAAGGAAGTGGCTGAACTGCACCCAGAGGCTGGTGCTCCCATAACCCTGCACCTTTGCACGTCCTCTGGGCACCCTGCTCACTCCTCCCGTGGGTGGAGCTCCTGTTTTTCTCCTTCCTTGTGTCGTTTTGCCAAAGAGCCCTTCTGGCCTTGATTCCGGCGTGAATGACAGGATAGCCGTGAGCAGCTTCCTGACAACCTGCAGGGCCGTCAACAAAGCCAAGGTCCAGGCGCTTCACAGCGATTCTCATTTAACCAGCCGGAGGCAGAGGTGGAGGACAGGCCCTGGACACTGGCTTCAGGGGCCTCCAGGGCCTAAGGCCCATCCAGGGAGGGAAACCAGCTGCCTCTGGTCCAGAAGCCAATGGCGCTTTGTGGCTCCAGGAGTGGAGACAAAGCCCAGAGAGGATGTTTGCAGCCTAAACCCAGGCTGCAAATTTACCTGTCACTTCCGTGCCCCACGTAGGGGTCATTTTCATTCTCCCTTCACTAATCCACCACACCTTAGACCCCCACACGCTGCAGTTCCTGGGCCATTTTAAACTAACTCCATTTCTTACTTACATTTGCTTCTCATTCCTAGACTGGGGAAATGGCAAGGTGACATCAAAGGGCAAGAACAAAAGAGGAAAAGCAGAGTTCC
>RJWH01007713.1:0-37161 GCA_004363575.1 Solenodon paradoxus | reverse complement strand
TAAGGCCAAAGGACCTGAAGTTACAAAATAGTTCTCTACTACTATTTTAGCTTCACAAAACAACAGTAACTCGCTATCATGATCAGACACTGTCTATGGAAGTATAGGATTATCCCATCAGAACTTTGTCAAAATATGAAAAATATTTTAAGATTAAGAATATAATCATATTCAACCTATAATGTTGCTTTGTGGTATCTTAGGATGTGTAGGAGATGGTTCAGAAGAAGACTGTAGATATTTCTCATAATGTACCATTTTCTGCCACAAAGTAAGCAAATATTTTATTTACCTGTGCAAGACAGATATTTGAGTTTTTAATAAAATGTATATTTAAAAATTTTTTCATACAGGTAACAAAACAACACTCAAGTGTTATAATTCTTAAGCTGTCCACTTGAACAGACCAGACAATAAAAGATCTTGCCAGGACCTGAATTCTGCTGAGAAAGAACTAGAGCAGCAACTGCACTAAGAAACCAGCTCTCTGTAAGGAGACTGGGTCACAAAAAGGAGCTGATGTATGGATTGTCCATTTTTGTCCCATAGTGTCTGAAACATGGAAAGAAAAATATCCCAAATGCAACATTTCCCAAATGTGAAAGCCAAATGTTAAAGGATGAAGCACACAGAAATAAGCCAAGGGTATGACGAGTTAGGACAAATTTAATGTCACATAAAGCAGATATTGATGGTATGTTTTGAATGTTTAAGTAAAGGAAATGGGAAATATAGGAAACCAAAATAATGTGTAAAATGTTAGAATCTATAAACTAAACAGGAGTGTTTGAAAAAGAACCTAATAAAATTAAACCATCAAGATGTCAAAAATAAACGAACAAGATATTTTGTAAAATATAAATTTTAAACTGAGCTGATGAAAGGATTAATAAACTAGAAGCTTGAACAGAAATATTATAACTGAATACATTAAAAAGAAGCAAATTAATGGAAAATACCAATATCATTATGCATATATGAATATTAGAACAAAAAAGAACAAATCCAGTTATTTCATGGAATACATAATGTCAAAAATCTAAGAAATGTCATTATTAAATTTCTCAAACCAAAACAAGACATCTATGTTAAAGTTAAGAAAAATATGTTAATATTAAGATGCTGATTTTCAAAGATGCATAAAGTTATGTTAAATAAGTTTTACATAAATTCCTTCAATAAAATTAAATTATTACATCTATTGCAAAACCCAAAATTAGAATTATTATAAAAATTAACTGTAACATGAAAGAAAGAAAAAAATTAAAAACATTGAAAAAAGAAGAAAAAAACAGTGAGAGGTATACTGTAACTACAAAGGTGAGGGGATAATATTGACAATATAATACTGAAACAAAAAAAAGTCTGAAAATTACTGATAGACCATATTGTTAAAAACAAATATCTGGAGGTAACAGCAACACATTTATTTTTTCCAAAAGAAAAAATATAGATTCTATTCTCTGTAGGAGCTACTCAATATGCTCTTGAACAGAAAGAAAAAAATTACTAGCTGGAGGTTTGGGAAATAAAATGAAATATGAAAGATCTTGTAAATGTATGAAATTACTAAATCACCATGCCTAGTGAACTAAAATAAAAATCCAGGATATCCTTAGCATCATAGGTTTTTAATAATCTTTAGAAAAAGTATGTTTTATGTATTTAAAATATTTATATAAAACAGCCCTGTCTTTTTTAGTTTTGATACCATAGTCAGCTTTTCAGAAAATTACTTCTTGAATTCATTTTTAAAAATGGATGGTAAATTTGCCACATCTTTTGCAAAATATTTATTATTCTTTTGTCAGAAATTATTAGCATCAAAGGACTGACAGTAGCATAGACATTCATCACAAATATATGCAGAGCCAGGATATTTGAGTCATATGCCCATAAAAGGGCAGAGCAAAATGAGATGATAAAGTCCACCCAGTCCATGACCACAAAGAAACTAACCAGCAACAGGATGGTCTGAGTGGCCCTTTTCTCTGGGGACACTCTTGGGAAGAAGCTGGTACTGTGGAGGTGATTGGACCTTGCCTGATGCCTGATCAACAGAATCACCATGTATGCACTTGAGAGCAGCATGAGTCCTACAAAAAAAGCTTCCCTTGATAATATCAAAGTGTAAAATAATCCCCTTGTGATGGAGTTCATGGGGGAAATTGAGCAGTAGTTATTGATATTTAGTAGATTCTGTGTCCCATTAGAAGAAGCCACAGTGTAGAAGAGGAGGTAACTACTGAGAGACAAACTGAGAAACCATGCAATGATGAAGAAAGGTGTGATGTAATCTTTGCACTTATGTTTGAACCTAGCCAACCAAGGGGTGCTAAGGCTGATGGTGATGGCCTGGAGCACACTCAAGAGACAAGTGGTGCAGATGGAGAGGTCCCTCATCACTTTGCTCAGGTAGAATAAAGTCTTACATTTGAATTCATCCTGGAAGTTCAGTGACTCAAATAGTTCTGGAGACAATAACAGTGTAGTGAAGAGCTTCACTATGTGGACAAGGGCCAAATGAATGATGGTGATTTCAGTGGGCTTAGGCCTTTGTTTCAGAAGGACTGCGAGGATGTAGAATAAAAGGAGCAAGGTGTTGGCTGAAATTCCAATGCCAACTTGTATAAATTGGAACTTTTTAATAGTAATGTGGATAGAAAGTTTTATCATAGTGGCAAAGAAGAAACACATTTTATTCATCTGAAAAACATACATTACATCGTTATTGCTATATATACTATACTTAAAATAATCCCCAGCAGAACCATGCATATTATTTAACAGTCATTAAGTATCTCTGAAAGTTTTTATAAAGTTTAAAAATCTAGCCTCAATGCTATTTCAACACTGAATATATTATTCTGATATCAAACTTTGTCTTTGAGCATATACACATATATTTGCATTTATATATATTCACATGTCAGGATAATATAATGTGACTTTTATCAGTAGTCCTATGAAATGTGGGATTCTGTTTGTTTAATATTCAGCACAGAGAAAACTGAAGGCCATGGAAAGTGATTCAAATATGTATACAGTTGATGTGAAGGAAAATACGTGCTTAAGAAAATGAAGTATCAAAACAAACAACTGGGGAAAATAATGTTCAGGTGAATATTTCATCATGTACTATGATAATTTCTCTTTTCCAATATTTCCACATTTAATGAACATTGTGATTCTATTGGGTTCATCCTGAAAATCCAGCATCTCAATTAAGAGTCCACTGATTAGCAAACAGCTTCTAACTACATCTTAAATCATACTGACATATAAACTTATGCATTCATAATATGGCATCTAGGATTTAGCTGTGCACATACTAGGGAGGTAGTATTCCTTTTACCAAAAATACTTTGACTATGATTATTCAACATAAACCTAATTCTCTCCACATTATTTTCCATGTAAGTCATTTATTCTACAATATATTTATCTAAACAGGAAATTGCCAAAGTTCAACTCTGAATTGTTAAGAGGACATTTTTACCTTCAGAACATCCATGAGTTTTCATAAAAATGTCCACATGTTGATCCTTTTCCTCAGACTTCATGAGATAATGTTCCTGTTATCAATATTTTTATGCACTTTGGAATTATGTTTTATGTATTATTGTTTTCCCCAAAATATTGTCTCATTTAATTTTCAGTAGTGAGAACAATGATCATCATTAAAGAATATCTTGCCGCGCCTTTAAAATTGTCTGTAATAGAAAAACATATCACTCTTAAACTCTGATCAAGGTGTTTCCAATATCAGAATACTTTATAAAATATCACTAAGTAATTTTGCATCTACTTTATTATGTTTTTCTTGGCTTAAAGGCATAATTATTTTATTTAAATAATTAATTTTAGCAATTAGAATTATTGAAATTTTTGGAAGCAATGAAATAGAATGAAAATACTTTCAGTCTTCTCCTGAGTTGGAAGATTATTCATTTATCTTTTCACTAAAATAATTTTGTCAGTTAGTGTTTTTGATTCAAACTCATCATATTGCTAAGGTAGACCTTTGTATGCTTGTTGCATTTTTCCAAATGTTGATCTATTATGTGGCAAATTAATTTTAACAGAAGACAAACATCAAGTTGCTACCAATATACTTGCCACCCTCAGCACACTTGGTTTCTGCCATCGTTTTGGACCCTGGATAAATGACAGGATAATATGGGATTCAAGGTATCACCTTCTCCACACTTTAAAGAGTCACAGTGCACTACTAGCTAACAGTATTTGGGCTATATCAGTTTTGGGGCATGAGGAATTAATACATATTTGGTTGATTAGTAACTGAATCTATATTTAAACTTAAGAGACAAAATGATGACTCCTGCAGAAATATATATATATATATATTAGAGAAAACCATGTAAATAAGAACTTTAATATTTTCTTCAATCACCAGTGGAACATCTGGATGAACACCTCTAATTCATGGCCCTATCACTGAACGATTATCACAAATTGCAAATGAGTTTCTACTAGATCATCAAATAACATTTTTCTCCATGGAGACTCTTGGGGACATTGGAGCCAAGATTTCACAGAAGAGCATCATGTTTCCTTACACTAAAGTTGAGAGACAGATGAACAGAAACTGGTTAAATTTCAGTTTCACATAAACAATCAATAACTGTTGTCTCAAAATTGCATATTAATATAATGTGAAAAAAGGTAAAATTTGAATTTATTATAGAAGGCTATACTTCTTTATGTAAATTTTGAACTTTTCTGCATCATGATTTTTATATGGTGAACATGGCAATCTCACCAGAAAAGAAGCATAAGATTTAGAAGACACAGTACAAACCTGGTTAAACAAAATAGAAAAAAATATCCATAGATATTGTATAGGTTTGTCAGAGGGTACAGGAGAAATGATTCTTTACTAAGACCTTGGAAGAATAGAAATCTGAATGCTCATCTCAGCACTGACGCTGAGAAGTGAAAACCAGATTGTTCCAGGGCTGAGAGTGCAACATGACCTCTCTCAGAAGACATCAAACAGGCAAATTTCGTTCTCATTCTTGTAGCCTTTCTTTAGACTATTATTAATGTGTTAAACCTCAGATCATATATTTTAGGGAAAAATAACAGCATTACATTAACTATATCAAAAATAAAAAAAATCTGAAAGTCTATCACACATCTGAAGTAAAGAGATGATACAATGAAATACAGAAATCCTTTATATCAACTGGTGTTTTAATCATATAAAATGTTATTCTGGAAAAATTATATATTATAAAATCAATTTCCCTCATCATTATAAGAATACTTAATTCTTAGGGTTACACAATATAATTATTCAATTCAATCTTTGGCACACTGCTAAACAATGATATAAAGATATGATTTACATCACAAAGTAGCCTCCTGTCTTTGTTTTATTCTTGTTTTATTATTATTTTTCTCACCAATTTCACTATATTCTAAGAACAACACAAAAATTTATGACTGTCATGATGACAAAAGATCATTATGAGACGTGCATATGAGTAGTTGAAGGGAGGTTGGCAGGGTCAGCAGCAATAGTGACAATATAGAGACAAAGCCAGCAATTTAAGGAAAGAAAACCTATTTACCTGGATCAGTGCCATGATCTATGTAAAATGTACAAGTGTCAAAACTATATGAAGATTAAACATCAACTACTACTGAAGAGCTGAAAAGCAACAACTGTTCTTGGAAACTCAACTTTGTGTAAGGCTTGAATGAAGCACAGTGCTTGCTGATGATAATATTTTAATGACAGGACTTTTAATTCTCAGCAGTACTGAGAAAACCCAGGCAGTGACAAAATCTACAGAAGTAGGAGACAAAACAACAAAAACTGCTGAAAGATTTAACCACACACATAATTATAGATTTTAGATTACCCTTGAAAACCTGGCTAGCCATGTGTTTTCTGATAAATGCAGTAAAAATACCAGTAAAGTATATACCCATTTTTCAAAAAGATGATAATGTCACATACATGTGCATCACATGATTAACTAAAATCAACTGTGTCAATTACAACTTAATGAGGAAATAGAGATCCTGTCCTCTGTTGTTCAAGATTATTTTCAGGGACAGTCAATGCCCATATCTCAGACATTTTTCTTCCCGAGTGCTTAAAAGACTGGGACTGAGAAGATGAATTATTTTAAGACAAGCTCAAGTACTTTCATATTCTGGTGGATAGTGATTGGATACTGATCAGGTGTCCTGAGATTTTTTATGTTCTCATGGGCCACAAATAAAAATACCTGTCATCATCATTTTGTTAACTTTTGCTTTTTTATCTATCCTGAATACATGCTCTGTCTGAAAGAAATGTAGACCACAGAAGACACTATTGCCACTGAATGCAGAAAATATTAAATTATGGTATTCTAATTTTGGCAGTTAAGTAGAAATTTGCTTCAATATTTTGGGGACTATATATTTTATTGAATAAAGTACAATATGTAACGTCAGAAGAAAAATCACAGATACACAATTTGGCATATATGTGTTATAATGAGGAAATGGAATACCTTTAGATTTTGAAAATTATTATTCTATCACAAAATCATCCACGTTATCCAAACTAAAATATACAATATTTTAAGTTTCAATTTACTTAAAAATATATAAACCTAAATGTGTTTTAAATCTTGATGAGTATTACCTCAACACTTTCATATGTGGAAATTAACTCTACAAAGTTTTAATAAAAAAGGGTTTTCTGCAATAGAGTTTCATAATAGCATGAAAACTGAAATTACTATAACGGTATTAAACAATGTTATTTCTTTTTATTGTATTGCAATATTGCAATGCAAAAATTGAACATTTGTCATGTTTTATGGTATTTTAATTTTAAATAACAATATTAAGTTACTAGAAATATATGACATTTACAAATTTAAATGTATAGTAAATATTTCAAAATAATTCTGTATTAGTTCCAAGTTATTGTATTTTATAAGATAAAAGCTCACAAAATGCATAAAGGTCTAGTTCAGCATATTTATGAAAATCAGAAAATTCAAATATATATGACTTTAAACAGAATATCACAAAATAAAAATGTTTTCTATAATTATTAAACAAGATATTGATAAAACTACATATATCTTTTTCCTGAAACATTAGTTGCTTTATCTATAATTAAATGGGCTATAAGAATGAAGCAATGGGGAGGTATTTTTATACTTCAAACTCAAAATTCTGCATTATGCCAACTCCAAGCAGAATCTTGAGCACTCACTGCTAATGAAGCCAAGAAAAGACACTTACCCAGCTGAGTCTTCAGGTGAATAGATTTGCTTTAGATGAGTCCACAGAAGTATTTATTAAAAAGGTGTCCTCAGTTGACATCCTTCAAAACCAATTATTGTCATGTCATCTGTAAAACCGGGACAGCTACAGCTTTGGGATTTAGGAAAAGTGGAATTACTGTAGAGGACATTATAATTACCTAACTTCTGGATAATAATAGAAAATGAACACCTGTGTTCATAATGTCTACATGTAAGTTAATTTCCCTAGGTAGTCAATGTCTGGTGAGTTGTGTGATCTTGTGTCAACAAAAGAGAAGTCTCCAAATAAACTTTCCCTCACGTGAGCAGAAGATAAGGTCAGATTTCCCAGTATGTCTTAATTCTAGAACTTTTAATAGCTTCCTAACTTTCCTACCTAATTGGTCACAGAGTCATATGTTCTACATCTTTGCAGGAATGAGGAAAATGTCCACTCCTTCAGAGATAGCTAAGAGAAGTGATCTTTCATATAGCACACTAAACAATGTTCTAGGACACTCCATGGGAAGAATGTAGCTTGCTAATATAACATTTACTGTAACAATGGTTTTTCCAGGTGCTTTGATGAAGGGCAGAAGGATACTTTCATTCAAGCAGCAAGGAGGGTTGGCATGGGCAATACCCTTCTCCAGGTGTAATATTTGAGCTGGAATTGTAGGCTCCTATTGTAGTGTCCTCTGTCAGCTCCTCCCCTCACTCTCCTCAGTTATTTCTTTTTAAAATTCTGTTTTATGTCACACTCAGCAATAGAGAACCCACTCCTTAGACAATGACAAAATATTTGCTTCTCTTAAAACATCAAGAAAAACTTACATAACTCACTTTATTAGTTATAACTTACTTTAACCTATAATTAATTTTAACCTTAATCTTATTCATAATGACCAAGTTTCTGAACACATCTGGTGTTAAGGTAGTTACTCATTTTTCTAATGAAAACACTACATATTGAATAATTCCACTATAAAGTGTTACAGAAATAGCAAAACTGCATTTACTTTTTTGTACTTGTATTTGTGTTTTTTTAATCTACCTTTGTCAGGAGAGAGAAAATGGTTGGAGCCCAGTGGAACTTTAGAACAATGGACAGTTTATGATTCTATACTGATACATACAAGTCACTATTTCTAAAGCCCACAGAATGAATGTGCAACACAGAGCAAACTGATTTGAACTTCAGACTGATTACCAAATGTCAATACAAGTTCATCAGTTTGCCAAGTATAGCGCTCTGAATGGGATGATTATATTGGAGGAAGCTATGCAGATACGTAAGAAAGAATACATGAGCAATCTATCCGTTTCTCCGAATTTTTATGTAAATATTAAGTACTCCAAAAATAAGGTTTTTTAAATTAAAAGACTTTTTACAAAAGCAAGTTGACAGGTGTCTCTCCATCTGTACATGCTATCTCCTGAGCATGTCCTTGACCAATGCTAACAACTACACCACTGACTTCTGGTGAACTGTAAACAAATATGCCAACTAGGAACCCTCATTATTTATCAGTAGATTTATTATTACAAACTTTGAAAGCAAGGATAATTTTGTTCTTATATCATAATGCTCAAAGCAAAAACCAAAACAAGCAATAATAGTATTTCTAGATAAAAGTACAAATATCATTGGTAATAATCTTATAGAAAACTAGAACATTGTAATTGAATGCATGCTTATGACTAAACTTATAACACTATTAAGCTACTAAAAAGATAAAGAATACATAAAGACAATCAAAGCCACAAAAATGCATTTCTGGATGCACAATATGAAAAATAATCTCTGATGTCATAAATGTAAAATGGAGCTCCCAGGTACAAAGCTTTGTGATTGTCCCATGGCATATGAATTGCTCCCCAGCAGGCCTGCCTGGAGGCTCTTGGCCAGCCAGAACTCAGAAGGAATGTCCGCTCAGTCCTTCCTCCACTGCTTCACGGGCCAGTGCTGCCTTCAACATATCAGCATACCCTGGTAAGGTCATGGACGTTGAGGAAGCAAACAAGAGCAGTGCCCCTAGTGTAGGACTCTGCCTTGAAGCTCAATCCAGTCCTAAAACTAAAGTTATTGATGAAGGTACCATGGTCCTGATCCCCAGCTGTCCAGGGACCTGACTCGCAGCCTGCAGTACTTCCACTCCTAACACTCTTCTCTATGAGATGACCTGTTTCAGTTGCCTTTCCTTTTTCTGGAGACCTTTGAGAAGGACTTGGGTGCTAGCTTCAGTGAAAGTGAGGTGGCCCTCTCCTGTGGACATGCCCCTCCAGACATCCCTGTGTCCCCAGAATCATGAACACCAGCCTTCTTCTCAAGTCTAGTCATTCTCAGACACCCACCCTGGTACAGTGGGACTGGGAAGCTCCAGAAAGCAGCCCTGCAGGGCATGGCTCTGAGGAATGATCCCAGCACTCCATGGGGGGGCCACATGCTGTGCACCCTTAGTGGTGACCTTGGAGTCCAAGTTGATCTGCTGAGAGAGTAGACCTTCGGGGTTTGTCTTGCTTTCTCTGCTTTCCCTGGGTACTGGGTGGTGGTGTCTCCATGTTTGACTACCCAGGCAGGAGGCAGAGACTGAGCCTCCCATAGCCAGAAGGACCTGTGGTACTACTGTACTAGTTGGGCTCTCGGGTCCTTTACCGCCTGTCTGCTCTGGCTCAATGTTTCCACTTAGGCCAGAGGTTTCAAAGAATTCCTGTGGCCCGGAGTCTGAGGTGCTGAGACAGCCTGGATCTTACTTTGTCTGGGCGGGACTTTCAAATTGAGGAGGATGCCAGGAGAGGCAGGGCAGCCCTTGGGTCCAGAACCCTGGCATTGAGAGGAGCACATGTGGTCATGAATGTGCCACCAGAGTTCCTCAGTCTTTCTGAAGCTCAGCCTTGCCCAAGTGATAGCCGGGTGGCCTGGTAGGTTCAATGTGGGGTACGAAACTGACTCCAGTCAGTGTGGTTCTCATGTTGCTCTTCCAGGTCCATGGACACTTGGATGTAGACCCCAGGCTACTCCCTGGGCACTCTCAGACCTGACCTGGGCTTTGGCCCTTGGTGTGACCTCCGCAAGATGTTTCCTTTCAGTGTCCCCCTTCTTTCCTCTGTGCCCCTAATCTCAGAGTAAGGAAGACATCCAACCCAAGGAGTCAGCAGCCTTGGTGGGTCCTTTCTTCCATCCTGAGGCCTGGCTGAGATGCTCTCACACTCCCCAAGTGGGATGCTTCTCCTAAAGCCAAAAGCCTCTGATGCCCAGTTCTGAGTGTCCAGCAGGCTTGTCAGCTCCCCTTGTCCCTGAAGACTGGGTGCCTGTTTCTGCTGGCATGACCATGGTGGTAGTTGCTGCCTTGTCTACCACTGATCCTCTGGTTCCCCCCACTGTGTGGTTTGGGGTTCCCAGTATTCACTGGGCTCTGCTGATGGCCCCGGTAAATGGCCAAGGGTCACTTTTCTAGTGAATTTCAGCTCTGGGTCTGCCAATTCCAGCCCTGATGTAGGGGAGTGGTTTGAACATCCCAGGATGATGATCCCTGGGGAGGTACTGTGCATGCTGGGGTTTCCATTTATGGCAGGGGATTAAGATAGACCTGTGTACTAGAGAAAATAACTGGCACTGTGTCTGACCTTTTGGCTCATCTGGCTGAGATGCTGGTGTGCGGACCACATACATCCCAAGCACATATTTATACCCGGGGTCACGATTAGAAACCAAAAACTGAATAACTTAGTAAAGATATTTTTTCCTCCTCAGGAAAAAAATTAGAAACATGTAAAAGTTCATTGCATTTGAATGTTTCTGAAATTAATTTATGCTTCAACTAGACCTTAATAGCTTCAATATATGTATCATAATAATCATAAAGAAAAAAATCATAATATAGAAGAGATCTATAGAAAGAAACATATCACAAAGAAAAAGGACTCTAAGTGAAGCAATAGATATTATGGTTTTAACAGACATATGCATGGTGTACTATCCCAATAAAAAGATAATATGTTCTTCCTAAGTGTGCGTAGAACATTCTCAAGGACAGAAAATTCCCTGGAATATGAAACAAGTCTCAGCAAATTCGTAAAGATGGAGATTATAGAAAGCATCTGCTCTGGCCAAAAGGGTGTGAAATTAGATATGAAACAGAAGAAAAAATTTCAGTAGCCAAGAAGATGTGGAAATTGATTAGCGTGTTTCTTAATAACTCCTGGATCATTAATGAAATAAAGAATTATTGGAAAACATAAAGGTGAAGAAATAAGCTATAATAATGTGTTTAATGTGGCAAGGGCAGTTCTGAGAGAAACGTTTATAACCATGTAAGTGCACATCATAAACCAAGATAGCCAAAATTAAATACCCAATCACACACCTGAGAGAAGTAGAAAGGGAAGAACAACTGGAACAAAATATCAGCAGAAGAAAGGACATAATAAAGATTAGAGTGGGAATAAATGAAATTGAAAACAAAACATGAACTAAAAGGTCAATGAATCCAAGAGTTGGTTCTTTGAAAAAATAAACAAAATTAACAATCCCCTAGCTAGATTCACAAAGAAAAACAGAAAACTCTAATAACAAAAATAGAAATGAAATGTATTACAACTGATATCATAAATATACAAAACATTATGAGAAAATATTATGAACACATATATACAAAGAAATTTGTGAATTGTGAAGAAAGGGAAAGATTAATAGAACACTGAAACCTTCCAAAACTGAATTATGAACACGTAGACATCTTGAACAGACAAATCATAGCACAGAAATTGAAGCAATAATGAAAAACATTCCAAATAAATAAGGAACTAGATACAGATAGTTTCATTGGCAAATTCTACCAAGCATTTAAAGAAGAACTAATCCTCATCCTCATCAAAGTCTCTTACACAATTAAAGAGGTAAAACTCTTAAATTCATTCTTTGTGGTCAGAATCACCAAGATTTCAAAAATTAGACAAAGGCAGCACACAAACTATATACCAATACCACTGATGAATATAGATGCAAAATTCATCAACAAAATCCTGGCAAACCAAATTCACCATCACATTAAAAAATTATACACCATAATGAAGTGGGATTTATTCCTGGGGTTCAAAGATGGTTTAATATATTCAAATCAATAAATGAATACATCATGTCTACAAAGAGGAAATAAAAGTATCATATGATAAATATTAATACATGCAGAAGTAAACAATTTGACACCAACTCATAATAAAAATCCTCATCAAAATAGAGCTAGAAAGCTCATACCTCAGCATAATAAGAACAATATATGACAAAACTACACTCAATATCATGCTCATTGATGAAAAACGGAGAGACTTTCCCCTAAAACATGGAACAAGACAAGAATTTCCAGTCTCACTACTACTATTCAACTTAATTTTGGACATCTTGGCCAGGGCAATAGGGTAATAAAAGCACAATGAATGAATGTGAATTGCAAAAGTAGAAAGACAACTATCATTATTTGGAGATAGCATGGGGAATCCTAAAAATACCCAGAAAACTGCTCGAAATAATAAATGGATATGGCAAAATGGAAAAATCATAAAAATCAGTAATACTCTTACGTACAATGAAGTAGAAGAAAAAGAATTTAAGAAAGAAATCCCATACACAATAGCTAGCACCAAGAAAGATAAAATATCTGGGAATAAACTTAATAAAGTAGGTGAACGCCTATACTATCAAAACTAAAAGAGTTTAACAAAAGAAATTTGAGGTGCAAAGTGGTGGAAGACTATTCCTTGCTTATGATATGGAGTAATTAGCTTACTTAAAATAGCCATCCTGCCCAAAGCAACATATAGACTTATTGCAATTTCTGTCAAAATTCTAGGGACATTTTCAATAAATTTGAACAGTAATATTGGTTTGTATGAAACAACAAATGGTCTCATAGCCAAAGATAATTGATATAAAAAAGAAGAACAGAGGCATCACAATTTCTGACTTCAAACTATACTACAAAGTGATAATCATCAGCACAGTATGATACTGGAACAAGTACAGACACACAGGTTAGTGACATAAAATAAAGATTCTAGAAATGAAGTCACAATTATATGGATAGCTAATCTCTAGCAGAGCCAAGAACATACAATAGGGGAAAGAAAGTCTATTCAAAACATGGCGCTGGGGAGACTGGACAGACACCTGCAAAAAACTGAACCTAAATGACTCAGTAGTATCACACACAAAATTTAATTCAAAATGGATCAAAGATCTAGACATAAGTCCCATTTCCACAGAATAATATATGGGAAAATGCTCCAGAACCTTAAACTCAACCGCAAAGAGGTATTTGGAGAAGAAACAGCTATGGCAAAAGAAAACAAGGTCAAAAGTAAATAATTGTGACTGCATCAATCTAGAAATCTTCTTCACAGTAAAAGAAATCACCACTGAAAGAAAAAGGAAAACTCACCAGACTGGAGAAGATATTCACAACATACATCAGGTACATGATTAATCTCCATTATATATAGAGTGTACACATGTTAATAAAAAGCAAATTATGGTGTTCCCTGGTGGCCTAGCAGTTTAAAGCAGGTACAGCCCATATGCATCCTAAGGTCCCTGGATCAAGACACAGGGTTAGGGAAAAAAAACAGTAATGGACAACTAAATGAAGTAAATAAAGTGCTACTGCCTCCTTTTTCTTAACTACCTTCTTACTTGCCTTCATTCCTGCCTGTACCTTTCCTTTAATAAAAAGGCAAATGGCCATCAAAAAGTAGGCAGGAGAAATAAATAAACCTATCTAAAGAAAAAACACAGATGGAAAATATTCTACATCATTCATCATCAGAGAAAGGCAAATAAAAACAAAATTAGACACCAGCTCACAATATTGAAAATGGTTTATATCAAAAAGAACAGAATTAAGTGTTGGAGGGGGTATGGAGAAAAAGGAACTCTTCAATACTATTGGTGGGAATTTAGTTAGTGCAACCTTTTTTGAAATGGTATGGAGAGTTCTCAAAAATATAAAGATTCAACTACCACTCAATCCAGCAATCCCATACCTAAGCATATACCCAGAAGCTTCAAAGTCTCTAATCTGCATATCTATGTTTACAGTGTACAGTTCACCATAGTAAAATCTTGGAAACAGCTTAAATGTCCATCAGTAGATGATTAGATAAAGAAACTATGGAACTCTATGCAGCTACTTATGTAAGTTGAAAAATGTACTCAACACCCAGGATGGAACTGGAGGAAAATAAAGCAGAAAGAAAAAGAAAAAGAAATATCCGATGGTTTCAATAATATGTAGAACACAATAAAACCAAACAAATAAACAAACCACAACAAAGTTCCCAGGACATAAAATAGTGGCTAAAGGGAGTACTGGGGGAAGGAGGGGTTGAAGGGTAGAAGTGGGAAAGAAGTAAAAAGAAAACAAGATGACAGCAAAGTTGAATTCTGGTGGCAGGTGCAGTGTGAAATACTCATGGACTCAGTTGAAAGTTTGGGAAATTTTCAATACCATAAAACAAATACAGCTTTGCAAACAAATTAAAACTAGTTTTAAAACAATAATAATAAAATAAAATAAGATCAATGAAAGTCAAAGCTAGTTCTTTGAAAAATAAATGAAATTGAAGGACTATTGGCATGGCTCACCACAAAACAGACACCCCTAATAACTAAAATTAGAAATGAAAAGGAGAATATACAATGGATACCTCAGAAACACAAATCATCATTAGAGTACTATGAAAAGCTATATACCAATGATTATGACAACCTAGAGGACATGGACAAATTTTTAGTATCATACAGCTTACCAAGAGTGAATTAGGAACAAATTGAAAACCTGATCATATCTATTACAATTCAAATTGAAGAGTCTTCCAAAAAATAAAAATTCAGGACCAGATGGTTACTAGTGACAGTTACCAAACTTTAAAAGAAGAATTAATACAATTCTTGCAAAAATCAGAACGGGAAACAATACTGTACACTTTATAAGTGGTCAAAATTAAACTGATTTCTAAAATAGAAATGGACATCTGAAAAAAGAAAATTGTAGACCAGTCCCTTTGATGAGCATAGGTGCAAAAATTCTCGACAAAATATTAGCAAACCAAATTAAAATTACATCTAGATGATCATCCATCAAGTGGGATTTATTCCAGGGGTGCAAGGATGGTTTAAAACAAATCTATTTTTTTAATACCCCATATCAACAAGAAGGAAGGAAATGACATATGGTCATAACAACAGAGTAAGAGAAAGCAGTTGACAATATTCAGAACCCATCTATGATAAAAATTCTATATAAAATAGGGGTAGAAGAAACGTGTCAAACATGATAAAGGACTCATAATAAAAGCAAGCCATCATCATACTCAATAACTTAAAGCTGAAATTATTTCCTCTAAGATCATGAGTAAGATGCTCTCACCACTGTTAGACAAAAAGATAAAGTAAAATGAGCCCAAACTGAAAAAGAAGCTAAATTATGTCTATTTGCAGTAACATTATATGTAAATAGAAAACCACAAAGAGTTTACAAAAACTACTGGAATTAATGAGCAATTTGGCAGGCTATATAGTTTTGCATGCAAACAATGAGATAGAAGAAAATGAAATCAAGAAAGTAATCTCTATTTTAGTACAAATAAAAGTACCACTACAAATAACTGCCTTGAAATATACTTAAAAAATTAAGTTATGGATGTGACAGGAAATGCCTCTAACCTTCCTAGCAAAAAGCATAGTTTATGATGTGCAGAGATTGAGGCAGCAGAGCCCCAGGAGGAGCTAATACACAGATATGGCCAAGAAGCCCGGAGCACTGATATTTTGCTGTAGTTCTACTTATGTGAGGTTTTTTTGGAAATAAGCCAAGTATTTTTTAATAAGTCACATCCATAATGGGATCATATGGGATTTCCATCTTCAGTGTTTTGAGGAATCTGAAACTGCTCTACAAACTGCTCTACCGACAGTGCAAAAGTGTCCTCTTTTCTCAACATCCTCAACAGCATTTTTTCCAGACTTTTGAATAACAGCCAGTCTTCAGGTGTAAGGTGAGCTATTTCCTTGTTGTTTTAATTTGCATTTCCCTGATTTGCTTATTAGAGTTTGATGCTCCTCATTTGGTACATATGTTTATGAGTGTTATGTCTTCTTGCTGGATTGACCCCTTAATCATTGTATAATGTCCATCTATGTCTTTCGGTATGCTTTTTAGTAGGAATTCCATTTTATTAGATTTTTTTGTGGTTGTCTGACTGTAGGATTATCTTCCAATCACTGACTTTTGAGACTTTGTTTGTCTTTGGAAAGAAGTTGAGTTTCCTGAAGGCAGCGGAAGGTTGGTTTATGCTTTTTAATCTATTTGGCTACTCTATGTCATTTGACTGGTGAGTTCAGTGTATTAACATTTAGGGTGATTATTGATATGTAGCTACTTAGTGTCATTTTGTAATTTTTCTTCTGTGTGTTGTTCAGACATTGACTTTATTCTTCTTTCTCTTTTTGGTTGGATTGGGTTGGTTGCATATTAATTGGCTTCCCCTTTTGTTTTCTTCTTTGCTTTTGCCCCAGATATGTATTTTGAGGTTACCCTAAATTAGCACTAAGAATTTGAGGTTTATTTCTGATTTTTACTTGAAAGCAGAATAGTCTTCCACTCATTGTAACATCCACGTTTTTTGTTTCCTTCTCCTCTCCACTTTTAAAAGTTGCTGTCTTACGGTTTTAAGTGGGATTTCTTTACACTTCATATAACAATTTTTTAGTCATGCTTGTAGAACTGGTTTTGTGGTAATAAATTCTTTTAACTTTTCCCTATTGGAAAAGCTTTTTGTCTTTCCTTCTGTTCTGATGATAATCTCGCAGGGAATAGTAGACTAGTTTGAAAATCCTTTTCTTTCAGTCTTTTGAGTATATCATGCCTTCCCTTCTGGATAGTTGAGATGTTCACTGATAATTTTATGGGGACTCCTTTTTATGTGACTCATTTTTCTCTAGATGCTTTTAAGATTTTTTTCTGAATCTTGTATTTTTGACATTTTAATGACAATATCTAGGTGTAGGTCTATTTGGTTTATTTTATTAAGGACTTTTTGAGTTTCCTGGGTCTGAAGGCTTGCTTTGTTCTTCTTTTCACTCTCGTCATTCTGGGACCCCTATAATGAGAATGTTATTTCTTTTGATGTTATGTCATAGGTCTCAAATGCAGACTTTATTTATTTGTATGCGCTGACCTCTCTGATGGCTTTATTTAATGCATTCCTCTGATCAGTCTTCTAGCTCATTGTTTCCGTTGGAGGATCCATCCATCCTATTTTTGAGTCTCTGTTGAGTTCTTCAGATCAGCTATGGTGTTCTTTATTTCTTTGACATCTGTTTTGATCCTTTTCATTAATTCTCTTTTGCACACCTGAAATTTTAAAAATTCAGTGTTACTTTACAAACTCTCCCTATCAATGGATTATGGCAAAGGACTCTTGGTATTTTGATTATGGGCAGGATGTATTGACATATATTTAGGAATTAGAAAACTGCAGATATGAGTATATATTATTTTGTAAATTAAGTTTACCTGAATACTAAAAAAGGAAAAAAATAGCTAAAAGGAATCTTAAGTGACTTCGGTGTGAATATTGTGTTACACAAGTGAAAATTTTAAAATGCTTTGATATTTTATATACTTTCCCTTTCAGTACTATAACCCGGTGACTTAATATAATAATATCACAATTTTTCTTCTGAGGAAGAGAACTGAGGCAATACAACTGAGATTACCAGTAGGAATTGGGGCAGGATGAAAGGGCAGGAGGTTACGTGGTCCAATTGCCAATGGTGAAGGATACATAGAGTTATAAGTGGGCAAGTTGTATTGACATGTATTTTGAAATGGGAAACCTAGGTATATGGGTGTATATTATTTTATAAATTGGGTTATATCAATACATACAAAAAGAAAAATATGTTTGAAGGAATGTTAAAGTGACAATGTGTGAACATTGTGTTCCACAATTGAAATTTTAAAATTCAATATTGCTTTACATCTTCTCCCTATCAGTAATATTGTCCAGTAACATGATACGGTGTTAAAAACCAAATATTTTGGTATTGTTTTGGTGGGCAGGGTGTATTGACATATATCGGAATGGGAAGCCTACACATATAGTCTTACATGATTTTATAAATCAGGTTATTTCATACATACCGAAAAAAAGAAAAACAATGTCTGAAAGGAAACTTAGTGACTTCTGTATGAACATTGTGTTCCTAAACTGATATTTTAAAAATACTATGTTGTTTTATGTCCTATGCCCTTCAGTACTATGGCCAAGTGATTTGATATAGTATCACCAGTTTTCTTCTGTAGAAGAAACCTGAGCCAATAGAAGTGAGGTACAGTAGGGAATGGGACTGGGTGAGATTGCTGATTAGAGGTGGAATGTTGTTATGGTAATGTTGGGACTCTCTTGTTCTTTTGATAGCAGGCAGGGTTTATAGACATATATTGGAGAATGGGAAACCTGGACACACAAGTTTATATTAATTTGTAAATCAGGTTACTTTAATACGTGCAAAAGAAAAATGACTGAAAGCAATCTTAAAGTGATTAATGTGTGAACATTGTGTTCCACAAGTGAAATGTGCTAAATGCCATGCTGTTTTATGTTCTTTCCCTTTCAGTACTATAGCCTTGTGACTTGATATAATTATATCACCATGTTTCCTCTGAGGAAGAGAACTGAGGCAATACAACTGAGATTACCAGTAGGAAATGGGGCAGGATGTGAGTGCAGTAAAGTTACATGGTCCAATTGTTAATGGTGAAGGACACTTAGTATTTTTAATGTGGGCAAGCTATATTGACATATTCTTTGAATTGGAAAACCTATATATATATAGGTTTGTATTATTTTGTAAATTGGGTTGTTTCAATGCATAAAAAAGAAAAAATGTCTAAAAGGAATGGCAAAGTGATTATGTGTGAATATTGTGTACCACTATTGAAATTAAAAAAAATTCAATATTGTTTTCCATCCCCTCCCTATCAGTAATATAGCTCAGTGACATGACATACTGCTAGTACCTGAAAAGAATGAGGTAATAGATGTGAGATTCCATTAGGGAATGTTGCAGAATGGGATTGGGACAGAGTGTGGCAGGGTCCAGTTGAGAATGGGGAAAATTTTGGTGTTTTGATGGTGGGCAAGGTGTATTTACATATATTGGAATGGGAAGCCTGCACACATAGGTTTATATTATTTTGTAAATCAGGTTTATTCAATATATGCAAAAGAAAAAATGACTGAAAGGAATATTGAAGGGAGTTACGTATGAACATTATGTTCCACATTTGAAATTTATAAAATGCAATACTGCTTTATATCCTTTCCCTTTCCATGCTATAACCCCGTAATATGATATGATATAGTGATAACATCAGAAGTGAACTGAGTAAAAATAAATAAGCTTACATTAATGAATGGGGGAGCGTGAGACCAGGGGAAATTGTGGCAGGGTCCAGGGGGTCAATGGGGAAGAATTCTTGGTATTTTGATGGTGGGCAGGGTGTATTGACATGTATTTGAGAATGAGGGACAGTAGACAAGCAAAGCTACCTCAGTAAAATGCTAAAAAAATCAAAAAAATCTAAAGTGAGCTTAGTGTTACTTCTGTGTGAACATTGTGTTCCACAACTGGTATTTTAAAAATTCCATGTTTTATGTCCTCTACCTTTCAGTACTAAAGCCAGTGACTTGATATAATACCACCAGTTTTCTTCTGAAGATGAAGCTCGAGTCAATGGAACTGAGGTAGAGGAGGTAATGGGACTGGGTGAGAAGGGGGACAACAGGTGTAAAGGTCCTAGGTAAGGTTAGAGGATTCTTGTTATTTTGAGAGTGAACAGGGTGTTTGACATATATTTGGGAATGGGAAACCTGCACGCATAGGTTTATATGAATTTTTAAATCAGGTTACTTCAATATATACAAAAGAAAAAATGACTAAAAGGAATTTTAAAGCGACTTACATGTAAACATTCTGTTCCACAACTGAAATTTATGTAGTACAACACTGCTTTATGTCCTTTTTAGATATCACTAGTTCAGAGCACTGAGGTGACAAAACATGGGTGTATATTATTTTGCAAATCAAGTGACCTCAACACATACAAAAAAGAAAAAAAATCTAAGTAAACTTAAAGTAACTTATGTGTGAACATTGTGTTCCACAACTGAAATTTTTAAAAAGTTCAATATTGTTTTATATACCATAACTTTCAGTATTTTATGTATATATATATATGTGTGTGTGTACATATATATAGTATGTGCATCGGTATACATATATATATATATATGTATTCGGTTACACTATCGCTTTATGTCCTCTTTCAGTACTGTAGCCCAGTGGTGTGGTATAAATATAACACCAGAAAAGACCTTAGGCAATAGAACTGAGATTACATTAAGGAACCGGGCTTGGTGGGGGTAGGGGAAAGGAATAGATGCAATCCATTGTGGAGGCTGTCAGAAAAATGTAACAATAGAAGTTCAAGGCAGTATCCTTGCAGATAAGTCTGTCAAATCTGAAAAATGGCAGAATCTTCAAATGACCCTACTCCCTGTCCAACTAATTACCCCTAACTTCTGTCTTATTTAGAGGTGAAGAAAAGTAGAGTAATAGAGGTTTTAATCTGATATTGGAAGGATAGTATCAGAGCCCTGTGGGAAAATATTTAGTGGAAGCAGTTTTACTGAACCACCCAAGGTCTTGACATGAATGCAACTGTCCAGGAGAGCATCTCCATAATGTACCAGAGGAATGTTATAATTAGATTAACATATCTCTTGGTGCTGTTAAATTTGAAATTCATCTTAAAAAATTTATGCATTTTAGGAACGCATTTTAGGAACCCTCCTTATTCTCATCCTCCTCATATTTGCACCCTGCCTTCTTTATCTTTTAGTAAAAGTTGTTTCTTCTTTACAAGAGTCCATTAAATTGCAACTAATAGTAAATCAAAGCTATGATCTTTAGGACAAAGACTACATCTTCTGGACTCTGCCTTTGCTGCATTCCATTGTTCTATGGGCCCCGACTCCCTACTTCTATAATAACTCTAGGCTAGAACAGACTGGGCCCTTGGTAGGGACAGCTCTACACCCATATCCAGCAGGAAGCAGATACAGAAGAACTGAACCTCGCCCCTCAGCACCAAAAGGATTTTTGGCCCCATTTGGTCAGGAGGATGAAATGATGAGAGACAACATAGGAAAAAATACAGGGGGCATTTAGAACAAGAATGCAGGATAGCAGATGTACAAGTCAGCAGGAGATAAGCTAGAACCACCCTATCAAAGATATGCTAGAACCACCCAGACTGAAGGCACGCTACAGGTAAGCTAGCAGGAAAGACCTTTCCTTTTCAACCCATAACACATGCATTAAAACTAGGAAGACAAAATTCTCATTCCTTGGGTATATACAATGTTGCCTCAGCAACATCTTTATTTCGTACAAAGATCTCTTAGTGCTCTTTCCTAAAAATTTTGTCATCTGCTGTTAAAAATGAAATTGTCTTTATACTAAAGTACATATTCTATTCTTGAACAAACATAAATGATATTTGTCATATAAATAATATCAATATTTCAACATATAATTGCCTAACTGGGGTAATGCACAAGTAAATATTTTGCATTTTCCAACAGATATTTGTAATGTGCAAATAATTTATTTTTTTAGTAAAGGGATATTGAATTTTAACATTGTTTTGAAGTATATGTAATAGTATTTTTCACTTATATATAGCACAGTAGGTTTACCAAATTTCCCCTTTCCTTATTTCGTTTACAGTTAATTATCTTTATCCCCTTTTCCCTAACCCTTCCTGATCACTTGGGTGCACTTTGATTTGCCTTCTTGTCTTCCACCACTAAGAGTCAATAGTTGTTTGGAGTTGTTCTCTCTCTCTCTCTGTCTTCACGTTTAGTGTTGTTTAATTTGTCATTTATTTTCTATCTCTGCACACATCTCATGAGTACTGTCATACGATGTTGTTTTTCTGTTTCTGACTTATCTTGCTAAGCATAATTCTCTCAAAATCCATCCATATTATCTGCATATGGCAAAATGTATGCCTTTTTGATGGCTGCATATTATTCAGTTATGTATATATTCCACATCTTCTTTATCCATTCATCTTTTGATGGGCATTTAGGAAGTTTCCAGCTCTTAGCTCTTGTGAATAGTGCTGCAATGAACACGGGGTGCATAGAGCTCTTCAGAGAAGTGTTGTGCTTTTAGGGTAAATGCCCAGTAATGGAACAACTGGAGCATATGGAATTTCCATTTTCAATAATTTGAGTAATATTCATACTGCTTTCTAGAGTGTTTACACCATTTAACATCTCTACCAAGAGTGAAGTAAGTTTCCCTTTTCTTTACATCCTCTCCAGCACTTTTGTTTCCTTTTTTTGGATGATAGCCATTCTTACCTATGTGAGGTGATATCTCATTTTTGCTTTGATTTGCATTTCCCTCATGATAAGAGAAGTAGCACATCTTTCATGAAACTGTTGGCCATTTTATGTCTTCCTTGGAGAGATGTGTATAAAGGTTGTCAGTTCACTTTTGATTCCTTTGCTTATTTATTTTTTTGTCCAATTTTATGTATTGTTTATATATTTTAGATATTAACCACTTATCTGAAGTGTGAAAGGCAAATATCCTTTCCCATTCAGTTGGGTACCTTTTTGTTTTTATGCAAGTTTCTTTTGCTATGTAGCAGCTTTTCAGTTTTATTTAATTCCATTTGTTTTAGATTTTATTTGCCTGGCAATGACAGTTGAGTTCCCAAAGATATCTCTTAAGTCTTTGTCCAGTAAAGTTTTGCCTATGTTTTTGTCTGTGTATTTGATGATTTGAACTCTTATCTAGGTGTTTAATTCATTTTGGGAAAATTTTTGTGTACAGTGTTAGTACTAGTCTCATTTCAACCTTTTACATATGACTGTCTAGTTTTCCCAGCACCATTTATTAAAGAGGCTAAAAGACACTTTAAGAAAGGAAACTAGGAAAGAGTTCTAGTTCTATATTAACTTATATAGCAAGACATTCCTGAACACAAATGAATAAATTAGTGTTGGTATTATCTAACTTCTAGAAAAAAATATAAGCTAGGTTATGAAAGATTTTCTTTCTGTGAACTACATTTAACATAGGTTCCCTCAATATTTTGGCATTTTCACTTGTCTTAAACTATCTGTGTATACTAGGATATCAGTTTCACCTGAGTACCCTCAATGAGGCACTAGAATGTATCCCAAAGGTAGTGATTTTGAATACATGCTCACTTTATATTACTAGAAATAATTTATCAGGGGAAGTAAGAAAATGCATGTTAAATATGTCAATCTAATGGACTAAATGCATACAGAATGGCAATGTGAGGTATTTTATTGTGAAGTGCTGTTAAAATGCCAAAAGTTAATTGAGGTTTCAGAATAAAACAACCTGACTTCTATGAGAACAATTGATGACCAGTATGAAACGTGTAAAAATGTGCATGAGGAATGAAGAGGACACTTCTTTCTCATCTTCTTTCTGGTTTTTATCCAGCTACTATGGTTTGTTTCATATTCTTGCTTAAGGTATTTCTGGCAGCAGGTCCTTGCTCGTTTCGATGAATGTCAGTTTCTTAACAATCATCAGGTACTAAGACACCAACTATCTCTCTAGCTTTGCAAAACAGAGACACAGCAACTGCTAAATATTTGAGCCTATCAACTTTGTGACTACTCACAATGTATTTTCATTATTAAAAGCAGTTGAATATCTTTTTCATGCATAGGTTACATTAGCACAGGTACCGATTTAATATTGAAGGATATTTTTAGTACCTCAACATGGTGTGCTTGTAACTCTTGTACATAGCATAACTTTGTATTTTATTTTTAACTTAATTTAACCTTTAATTGTAAATTTCATCCATTTATATTTGTTTTGATTAATTATATCTATATTCATTTCCAACTTATTTCTTGTTTTGTATATCTCTCCATTATTTCACTTTTTCTATATATTTGATGTTAAATTGTGTGCTTTTTAAAAAGATTATATCACTGTTAGTTTAATAGTTAACATAAATTTTTGCCAGGTATATTTACCTTAAAGCTATATTTGTCAGTATTTCCATTCCCTTTGGTATGGCACATGGAACTTTGAAATTTTTAAATCAATTAGCATAGATCTCATTGTACTTATTGTTGTCCCATATTTTAATTCTATCATTTCTTTCTGCACAAGTTAAATATTATTTTGCTTCACATAATTATGTGTGTCTAGATTGTCCACATACTTACCACATTCTTTGTCCAAAACATCATCTTGCATCTCCAACTTTGCTTCTGTGATTATTTTCTACTTTACAGAAATTACATCAGATGTTTGTTGTCATTTTTCCCAAGTGAAGATCTATTGGCAGGAAATATATTCACAGTTAGGCTACCTAAAATGTGTTTTAGTTTTTCTTTTATATTTACTAATATTTTATTCGGAATAATTTCAAGCACAGAAACAATGGAATAAGATAAAATTTACAAGTTATTCCTAATATACTCAAGGCCTATATTCCTCACTTGTTTATGTTTTACTAGGTACTTTATTATTTTCTCTATGTCCTAACTTTTAGCATCAAATTTACAACAATTTGACAAGAAGAGTTTGTTCTTGCTATTATATGAGAACTTTAAATCAGTTTTGCTTATAACTAATGCAACTTTTTAAAGTTGAGAAAGAATGACAAGTATTGTAGAAGTGAAAATGCAGGTCTGAGAGTTTACTTGCTTGGAGGAAGATCGGAGAGAAAAAAGGTATGATCACATCACACCATAGCACAGTATGCTTATCTACTTTTTATTTTTTTTGTTTATAATTTTAAAATTGAATGAAATTTAGACCACTTTTAACTACTAATGAGTTTTATCTACTAATGAAAAAGTGCTCATTTTAAGGATAGGAAACTGTATATATAAGTGCTCAATATAAAATATATCATCAAATCATAATGATCCCCACATTAGTGTTTTCTTATATTTTAATATATTTGCTAACATAATTTCTCCAAGTTACGGAGCAGAAGATGAGCAGAGATTAGATTCAAATCCAATCTCTTTCTGATATCAAAACCTGTTTTAAATCACTAGACAACCTGCCTCCAATTTTATTTTTAGAAATATTTTTATATCTTGAAGTTTCATAGTTGTAATACTGAAAAAAACTTTCACTTGCATTGTCCCTATAGTAATAATCTGCATTACTTCATACGATGTGGGAAACACTGCAGCTAGAAAAGTACGATTAACTGAAAAAAAAATGGCTGCTCAAATGAACAACTGCTTGGTAACGTGTGATGCAAACAATGTGCAATATGTATTTAGAAACAGCATATTTAGCCTTAAAATAAGTCATTAAAATAAGATATGTCTGTTTTTTGAGACACAGTAGCCTCTTATAGCT
Organism: Solenodon paradoxus; assembly: GCA_004363575.1. Taxonomy (NCBI): domain Eukaryota; kingdom Metazoa; phylum Chordata; class Mammalia; order Eulipotyphla; family Solenodontidae; genus Solenodon; species Solenodon paradoxus. The sequence goes on along the minus strand of RJWH01007713.1, from coordinate 11,364 downwards.
ACTATAATTTATAAAGAGAAATGTTCTTTTGGAGCTACTCTAGTTTGTAATGATGAATGTCCACTTTGATTACCTCTATAAGGGAGATTCAAACTGGCAGGATATTGTGAAAAACTTAATAAGGAGTGTTAACTGATGTTACATTTTTTAACAGATTTTATTTTTTAATCCCTGAATTGAATTTCTTACATTTTAAATGTTTTTATTGATTTGTACATGGCTGTTTTCTCCATTTTAACATAATCTGAATATTTAGTTTAACCTGTGGTATGCCTGTTAAATAATTAGACAATCACATACAAATTAAAATTATAATCATGCATTTCTAATATAAACTGTATGGACAGAGTACCAGAAAATACAAACTGGAAAAACAATTAAAATATACTTAGAACCTATTCTGTTGCAGGTTAATAATTACATTAAAAATTTATGAGAACCTATAAAACATATCTATAGTATGATTCTGATACTGCATGACATGCAATTTTGGGAGTTTGGTTGAAACTATAGTTCTAAATTAGATGTCAGAGCAATTGTCTTATCTTTGTATTGGTGCAATATGAACTGTCATAATTTCATGTAACCACTTGATGACAGTCATTCATTTTACTTTCAGCAATCATTCAAGTAGTGACAAACCTAAATTTCTGGAAGGCATGAAGAAACAAGCACTTTAGAAAAAACAAAAATCTTAAAATGACTATTAAACATGCTATAGAATTATGGTTCTCTATAAAATGTTAGCAAATTACTATGAGAAAAAGGAAATGAAATTCTCCTTTTTTCAGATGACTTATTTTTCCTATATTCCTGCAAGAAATTTTTGTAGACAATAAATGTTAAATTGAATGATTAAAGAGGTTGATTTATAATGGAGAAGCTGAGTGAAAGGTTTATTCAACCTGGAGGCTAGTTGGAACAGCCTAACTCCCATGACATGCTCAAGAATCTTCCTAGGAAACTGATGTAAAAACTTATACGTGAAGCTGAAAAAACGTATCTTTAGATCACTATGGAACGATAATGCAGAAAGCATTGCCTATGTGGAAGTAAAAATAGATTTTAGAGCCTATTTTGCATATATGCAGCCTAAGCTAATTGGTTTGGTCTGAATGTTAAGAAATAAGAAAATATCCAGAAGATCCACATAAGATGTGGAATATTGGGGAAGGGAAAATAATTTTTGAAGAGGACTGCAGGTATAATTCAGATACGATCTGTAATAGAAGTGGTTCCAATACCTGGAAACTGCATTAATGGTAGTTTTACAGCCAGGACTGCTAATTCAGCAATACTATTTCTATTTAGTATCTCTGCATGTGAAGTATCTTTAAGATCACACCATATTCCTGAGAGTTCTGACAGAGCAACATCCAGGAGATAATCTGTGAAGCCATATCCTCCATGACAACATCTTATTATGCTGTTTGCCCCCAAATCTGTGCATAGCCAAATTAATTTTTTCTATTAAGTATAATGAGAAAAAGAACACAAAGCTTTGTTATGGCCTGCTTTCTTTGGTGAGAATCAGCATTAAAAGAACTGGTTGACCACTATTGTATCAAGATGTATTAGGTTGTCATTACTAATTTGACATATTAAAACTCTACTCTGCTCATTGAATATCAATCTGTTTTATGGGCAGAAAACTATCCAACTATCTATGTCTCATAACTTGTTCCAACATTTAAAGTATAATGTCTACAAGTAAAATACATAAAATAGTTTTCATCTTTATTTTCATATGACTGAAATGAGTTCCCAAAATGATTTATAGATGTTCATAGCATGTCCTAACGGCAAATGTTACTTGTTTTTCAGGATCATTTATCATACTTATTTTAGGTCATATTGTTTTACTTTTATAAAAAATGGATTGATTTTAACTTATGTGAGAGCAATTGTTAAGTAATATAAAAGTTTTGTAGAAATTTGTGACTCCATATTTATAGAATGGCCAAAACTAGATATAGGTAAGTCATCATCACATGGTATTTACAAAATGTTACGTTTTTGTAACATCAAAGTAGAGAGGAAGTTTAAATTTTCTATGATTACAATAACAGTTTGAAAGTAATCTATTCCCTTAATATTTTATTAAAATATATGGTGAAACTTGTGTATACATGCCAATACTTCCTAAAGGATGTTTAAATTTAAAAAATGCCTAGTCAAACTCTATATAGGATCTTTATAAAATGTTATTTAAAATGAGTACTGTTTGTAGTTTACTAGAAGTAAATGAAGCAATAAATACAAGTTTGAAACAGGAATCCAGTGGAAAGGCAGATTAAATTTGAAAGTGAATTTTGATAATTTTGTTATCAGCTGAAAAGATTACAAAGTGATTAGAGGGACAATTCTCTATTAATGGATTGGTAACATATGGATACTTGCATACATACACGGGACATACATGGATGTATACTACTAGGTTTGGCTTTTGATAAGTCTATCCTGCTCCCTGCTCTTAAAAATATTGGGTATTACCATTATCATTTTGTAGGTTATCAGTCACCTTAATCTTCGATATACAAATATTAGTAATAGTGATATAATTTGTGTTATATTGACACTTGGATATTCCAAGTTACTCTGAAAAGGGATGATACTTTCAATGCTTAACTTCAATAGTTTTATTGCCTATGTTTTAATGATGTTAACAATGACGAGTTTGTGATAAATACATGAGGTTATACATTCAAGATATATAATTTTTCTGTTTTCAGCATCATTTTTGAAATGATTACTGAATGTACTTAGGAGATCTAAATTCCTGCTTCATGTAATTGTTCAGAGGATAGACTCTGAAGTTTTTCTGAATTGTTTTCAATTCACAGCAACAGTAATTTACAGTAATTAGAATACCATCAAACTAAAAAAAACAGAATAATTTCTGATGCTTGTGCTACACATATGTAAATGTGTTAAATTTGTTTTTGTATTTTTTCATAGAAATGACATGGTGTCTTAAATACATCGGTACACCTAAACTTCAAGTTATAGTGTTCATTTACAAAATTTTTGCTTGGGATAAAATGGATATTTTTGTAGTATTTTAAAAGCATTTCTAGTAATGACCTTTTTGCAAACTGATATTGAAAATTATGGGATATCTTAAAGAGCTCTAAGATATTCCATATACAGGAAGTCTCTCACTCTCCAGGAAACAATATTAAACAAGTTGGACACATTTCATGAAATATACTCTCATGGGATGCATTGTCAAAATAAAAAAAGTAATGCTCAACCATCTTAGCATATGTTTATGTGAAAGTTTAATAATCGATGTGTGTGTTATAGGGTTATATAAAATTCCTAAAAGGTCTTGTTTATTTGCTATTATATTTACAATTTAAAAATTGTATACTGCAAAATCAAACATTGTCAATAGTGTTATAACCAAATCTTTTAACTAGGTTATTTTACTCTACTATTCACAGAAACTATTGTTTGCTAATGTTTTCATGTTGAAAAAATTGTGAATAGAATGTTGGATAAAACATGTTTTAATGTTTCATCACATGAAGAAAGTACTTCCCCTCCCTTTTGTAAACCATACTGGTTTTAGGCGCCTAATAATCCAGGCATCAGAGCCATACCCCTCCTCCCAGAGTTTTTGGCTGAAATTGGGAGCAGTGAGTGGAAGTGGTGGTAGTACTGATAAAGGATGTGCTTCAGGCTCTGGTTGTTTAGCACCTGTACCTGGTCCTGAGATTGATCAGGAACTGGTTCTGGAGACCCTCGAGTTCTTGAGATGGTGCTGAGATGGAGAGAAGAGATTAGCACATGTCACTGCATATTTCTTTCTAACGAGATCACACCACAATATCCAGGGAAGGCTAAGCCCATGACCACAGCAGAGATCATTTACAACTGCCATTGCCATTTGGCGTCTGAAGCGAGTCTTTGCTCTTGATACAACACCACATTTGAGAGCCCTGCCTGAGATGATACACAATGATCTCTCCTCCGTATTCACATACCCTGACCTTCTTTGCTGGGCTCTTACCCCACAAGATCTGGGTCCTGAGGTGAGTCCCTGGATGTTGGACACAGTGTTCAAAGTCACAGTCAAGTGTGTGCATTTGTACCTATGATGAGAACCTTGGAGGTGGTTTTGGGGGCGTCCATACAGGAGACTCTTCATGTTGATTTCTGGATTCAGGTTTGCTCCCCTGGAGCCTGTGCTTTTCTTCACTCATGTCTTGGAAATCCTGAGAGTTTTTCAGGAAGGTGGAGTGGGTGTTCCTGTCAACCAGCTTCTGGCCCATCTACTTCTGGGAACTCTAAGGATCCAAGGACTACCAGGGCCTGGAGCATGAGAGCTCTGTCCACCCATGTCACTGCTTGTTCTGTCCTCAAACTCCTCCCAGATCAGAACAAACCTGTGTCTACACCGACCTCCATCTGGGATGCGCAGAGTGGTTCATATACCAATACCTGCAGCATAAATGGTCCAGGGAATTAGTTTAAAATACAGACTATCTTGGTCCACAAAATATTTTAATATCTGAATTTGAAGTTGAACAGGATTTATATATGATTCACATAAATGAAATGTTGAAAATGTTCTGGTCTAGAGCAGTGTTTCTCTACTTGACCATAGTGGACCTTACTGCTGTATCACTGTGTTGGAGCCTTCGTGTATTGTATGGTGTGAAAGAACATCTGCAGTCTTGACCTATTAAGTGATAATAATACCTTTTCAGTTATGAAAATATAAATATTCTACAAACTTTGCTAAGTGTTACCTAGAGACAAAATTTCCACCATTTGGGAGCCACTATCCAAGAACATGAGAACTGGAAACATCTTAATGGGTTTCCTATAAAACCTCACTCTTGCATAGTCCATAATTTTAAGCAGATCACTTTATGCTTTTGAGTCTCATTTCTGAAAATGTAGAATGAGAGTCCTAATATCATGCACTTCAGATAAAGGGCTTTTATGAAAATTAAATTAATATTAAATTAAAATTTAAAAAATATAAGATTTATAAGTTTCAAAATTCAATCCATGGATCTAGATGTATCTCATTTGTATTTTCAATGAAAGACTGAATGAAAACTTTTGTTGCGAACATTTATTTCCTAATTGATTTGTCAAAAATAACAAGTAGCCAAGGATTATAGCAAACGAATACGCTTCTCTCCATTGTTGAGTATGGAATACCAATTTTATAGAATAGGGCCAGGAGTTGTTCCCCAAAGCATTAAAAAACCTTGGAAACTAATTAGACCTAATCAAGACAGGGCAATCAGAATTTGACTTGTATTAAATATTCATTAAAATTTGTATCAAATTGTAATAAAACTAGAACTCATGAAGGCAGTTTAGATGATGGAGAATGAACAGTAAATATTGGATTCATTTAACTTCTAACCTGGTATCTTGAGAAAAGAGAATCAGTAGGAGAAATTTCCTTTGTGTCCATACTAATTTCCCAGAAGGATGCAAGGTGCACAGAGGTTGGAGTACCAATGGAATCAGTGACTAATGAGAAGTCATGGAGAGCTGTAAATATCTCCTGTGCAGCAGTCCCTCAGCATGTGAAATTTTTAGCTGGACAGGACATTTTTCTTGCCTTGAATTCCTAAGTCTTTCTAGGAATTAGTGCTTCACTCCTTCCTGCTATCTTGTCTGGACACAGAACATCAGTACCCATCATCAACATACAGGAAGGATTTGGATTTGCACAGGTGAAGTTTCTCAAGTCCCCATTCAGGTGAGTCTTAGAGCTCAAATGTTACTTGATAGATATTATACAGAGAAGGGAACCTGATAAATTTGTTTGAGACACATGTGAACCTAAACTGCTAAATGCTGAGTAAAGATACTGTCTCCTTTTTCTTTTTGCTAAGTCCAGTAATGACTGTCTAATTATCATATTTAATATGCTAAAGGAAGTAAAGTCTGTTGTACTCAGCAACACAAGTGTCATTGTCACAATTCAGTGTTATAAGAATGAGGCAAGAATGGGAGGTACAACTTGGTTTCAGTAAAGCAGATCATTTCCATGGTGTTTTGCAATTAAAGAAGTGTGAATTAGACTTACACTTTTAGAAATGTGTGCACTGAACTTAAGGCATTTACAACAATTTTAAGATTTCTGTATGTGAGCCATTTCTGTATGTATTAGAAAGAAACAAACAAATCAATGCAGGTAGCTATTACCTTGCAACACCAGTTCTTAAGATACACATTTCATAGCATTCTTTCTATTGTTACATATAAAAATAAATTTATTTAATATGCAAAAGATTTATGCTAATTCTATTTTCAAGAGGTGAAGGAGCATTAGAGAGGGTATTTAAGAGGTAGAAGGAAAAAAAATCCTAATCTCATTGTAAGTATTCCTTTAGTACAAGAAGGAACTATGCTAAGATTTTGACATATATTGACTAAAATATTGACCACTCTAAGAGGTAAATACCACCATTTTAAGTTTAACTTTAACGTGAATATATTTAGTCTTCATTTTCAAGTAGATAATTTATTGTAGATTCAATATTCAAACTCAATTTTCTAGTTCAAAAGAATTTACATTTAATATGACTTATTTAGAAAGTATTTTGCTCTTCCATCTTTTAAAATCTTTTAATATTGTATGCTGTCTGTATTCTAAATACAATAATTGCATGTTGTCTATATTACGTACACATTTGAATCATTTTAGTAGGATATTGATCATTAAAGTGTCTCCATATATAAATATATTACTATTTTCTTAGTATAAATTTTTCTTGCTGCTTTATTAGTTATTCTGGGCATCAAGGTGATAGACCTTGGGTTGGAATCATGCCAGAAGGAAGCTTCTCACTGTCTCCATCATTGTCTCTCTGGAGAATCTGAGTTCATTGGATCTTCTTTCTTTTCTCTTTCAATTTCATCCCTTCTTGTGTTGACTCCTTATATTTAGTTAAAGAACAAAATTGTCATATGATTATGAAACTCATGTTTGCATGTCCCTGGGAGACTGACAACTAGACTTTAGGCAACATTTCTATATCCTTAAGGCAAGAATAATCTGAGTTTGAGAAGTTACCTTATATCATTTATTTCTGTTAGGATTTTGATACAGTAGCAGGGAATCTTATATTTGTTCATGCAATGTGTCCATTTTAGCAATGTTAGTAGTTCCAATCTGAAAGTATAGAGCTTTTGATTTTTTTGTATTGTATACCTTTCTCAATGTCCTCTTAAAGTTTTCAGAATGCACATGTTCACCTCATTGGTTAAGTATGATACTTTATTCCTTTTGATGCAATTATCCTTGAGACTGAGTTTCTGTTTCTGATAGCTCATTGCTTGCACACTGAAGTGCAACACATTTTGTATATTGACCCTGTAAGCAGTGACTTTACTGTATTTGCTTATTATATTCAGTAGCTCGTTAGAAGAGTTTTCAGAGTTTTATAGAAATAAAACTTGTCAGCTGAAAATAGTGGTAATTTAATTTCTTGCATTCAAGTGGGATGCCATTTATCTCCTAACTGTTCTGTTAGGAACTTCCAAAACAACGTAGAATAATAGTGGTTAGTTTGTCACTTATATCTGGTATCCTCATCTGAGAAGAAAATCTATCATTTTTTTCACATTTGATATGACCTTAACCATGAGTTTATTAGATATGATCTTTATTATATTGAAGCATATTCCTTCTGTATCCATTTCATTGAGAATTGTCAATCATAAATGAGTACAAATATTGTGCAATATTTTCTACATTTATTGACATATCATAAAATTTTATCTTTTTTGTTGATGTGGCATATTACATTAATTTTATTGACTATGTTGAACCAAATTTGTATAATTGAAAGAAATATCACTTGACAATTTTGCCTGATCCTTTAATGTATTGTTAAATTCAGTTTACTAACATTTTTGAGGATGTTTTCTTTTTATTTATCAGAGGTATTAGGAAGTAATTTTCTTTACTTGTAATGTTCTTGTCTAATTTAGTACAGGCCAAATCTGGTCTTATAAAATGAGTTGTGCAGTATTCTCCCTTCTATATTTATGGATTGTTATAGAAGGTTTGATATTGGATAGATGACAACTTATATTTGACTGTAGAAAATTCACAGTGAATTAATCTGGTACTGGACTTTTGTTTGTGGGGTGTTTATGATTACTATTTCAATTACTTTGCTAGTGATCATTTTTATTTTTACATTTCCTTTTCCTTCCTAATACAAACTTGGGAGGTTTTATGATTCTAAAATTCTTCTTTGACTAAGGTCTAGTATTTTCCCTTTCTTTTCTTAGGACTCTATACTATGAATATTAGCTTTATTAATGTTCCTTCAGATGTTATTGAAGAAAGCTTTGCTTTTTTTCCTTTGTATATTCTGCCTGGTGAGTTCTATTGATTTATTTTCTGCTCACCTACTCCTCTGCCTCAGTCATCCACTGTGGGACTTCTCAAATGTATTTTTTCATTGCTATCATTGTATTCACCTGTGTAATTTATGTTTGGATCTTTCTTAGTTTCCCTTTCATATGTTTTGCAGAGTTCATAAGACAGCTCTATAATGATTATTTTGAATTTTCAGCTATTTTTCTATATACTTTCATTAGTTTTTATCTAGGATTTTGGTCTTTCTCTTTCATTGGAGATATGTTCCTCTGTTTCTCCAGTTTGCATGATTCTCTAGGCTTATGTCAGGTGTTAGGCAAGTTTACTAGTTCTTATTATTAAATGATTGGTCTTACACAGTTATTTTCAAGAGTTTAGTCCCCCATCCAACAAAGCTAAGCATTCAAGGTGTTCTCTGTTGAAATGCACCCATCCACTTGTTATATTGGTGGAACAGTGGAAAGTTTTATAGATTCACCTGCTATGTGGTAGTAGGTGGACATGATTCTTGCATATGACACTGGTGTGCTGAGTTATGGCATGTACCAAGTCCAGTTGAAGGACACATGCTGTGGATGCTAAACAAGTGAGAATAGTCCAACCTGACCTGTACATGCCTTTAGGACTTGACTATGACTCATGTTTGCATGACCAGAGCAGGTGGAGCTCTCCATTGCTCAATCCTACATTCTCTAGTAGATTGGAAGGATGATGCCCACAAACAAAAGACCCAAGTGTGGTCTGCAGTTGAGAAAATATTGGCCACCATTATTTCCTATGCAGGGAGCATCCCTAGCTTTTCCTACTTCTCAACAAGATGCTTCAAGTCTTCTGACTGAAATTCTCTATATCTGGTATGGAGGGTCTTTCTTGGAAAGAAAATATCTCTGTCTCCCCTATCCAGCTCAGTACTGCTCTTTCATCTTGTATTGTTGTAGCTCTGATCATACAGTTCCAGTATGATTAATAATTTCATAGTTAAGATCATGTGTTCTGTCTGGTGAATGAGGTAAATCCTGTGCTTAGTAACAACCCCCTTGAATTGGAACTTGAGGGGAATATTTCTGCTCACAGAATACCTTGGAAACAAATATATTGAAAAGAATAACATCTCAAGGAAACAAGGGACTTTCATATCTTTAAATATGAGCAGTGTCCTGGAAACCACCTTGATCTTCAATCTCCTCTGACACTACTCTTCTCTCTCTCTGTCTCCCTGACTCATTCCCCTTGACTCAGTGAATTCCTTTGGAACCTCAAATATCTGAAATCAGTTCTATACTCAATTTTGTTAAACAGACACTTTCACCTGAAGGTCAAATACTCCCCTCCACTTAGTAAGTGTCTCCTACTCTGTGTTTCTGAGAGTCTCTTTTCAAATATCACTTTTACTGTAGGTCCTAAGTTTCAAGAAAAATTAAGCCATTATTTAATCTCTTTAATATCTTAATTTTTCTTGATAGCAGGTGATATTATCTGGCTGGTATATACCTTCTTATCTGCTTCTATTTTTGCTTTATTCGTCATTGAAATGCATTGGAATTCTCTGAACTCTAAACTCATTGAGTAGAAAATGTCAGGATTCTGTATATAAGCATCAAATGCATGAACAACTACCTCATTAAGATCTTTAAAAGTGAACCTATACCTCTGCTTCAGAGAGATACAGATCACTGGGTCTGCCTGCAGAGACCCAGACTTGCACCTACCTGCCCAGCCTCATGGTGCTTTCTTGGCTTTAGAGTGCCTAGGCCTCTGCTACCTGCAACCCTGAATAATCAACCCCACCTTGAAAGGCACTGTTGAACTACTGATAACCTTTTGTCTAAGGCGTGGAACAACACACATTTGCCCACTATCACCACTACTATTCAACATAATTCTGGAAGTCTTGGCCAGAACAATAAGGCAAGGAAAGCATATTAAAATAATCCAAATGGGATAGAAGAAATAAAATAATATTTTCAATGCTATATTAGACCTAGAAAATCCTAAAGGTTCCAGAAAATGAATTGCTAGCAACAATAAACGAATACTACAAAGTAGCAGTACATAAAATAAACAGAAAAATCAATAGCATTTCTATAGGCAAACAGTGAATAAAAAGACAAAGAAGTTCAGAAGGAAATCCCCTTTAAAATAACTCCACCAAAGATCAGATAAAGTTAACAAAGGAGGTGAAAGAGCACTACAGCAAAAACCATGGAAACTTGACAAAATAAATAGAAGATGACACAAAAGAGATGGAAAAGCATTCCATGTTCATGGATTGGAAGAATTAACATAGTAAAATGGCCATTCTGTCCAAAGTGATATATAGGTTCAATGCAATCACCATTAAAATTCCAGATCCACTATTCAAAGAAATGGAACAAACATACTGAACTTTGTATGGAATCACAGAAGACCTTTATCAAAGCTCCCAGGTGAAAAAACAAACAGTGGAAGAATGACAAATTCTGACCTCATGCTACAAAGTCAACAGTATCAAAACAGTATGGCACTGGAACACAGACAGATGGAAGAGTGAAATCAAATTGAAAGTCAATAAATAAAGCCACACTTTTATGAACAATCTATGCAAAGATACAAACAGCACACAATGGAGTAAGAAAGTCTATTTAACAAATGGTGCCGGGAAACCTGAAAGCACATATGCAAAAAAGAAACTAGGTTACTCGTTATGGCCATACAAAAAATTAACTCCAGAAATATCAAATACCTGGATATAAGAATTGAAACCATAAAATGGTTAGTAGAAAATGTGGGGCAAAATCATGCCATGACCTCAACCTCAAAGAGATTTTGGGGTAAGTAAGAGCTATGACAAAAGATGCCAAAGTAAAATTAAGCATTTGAAGCTACATCAAACTGAAAGAAACCATCACTAAAACAAAAAGACAGCCCATGGAACAATATATCAGATACGAGGTTAATCTTCAAATATATAAAGAGCTCACACATCTCAACAATAAGAGCAAATTGCCCATTCAAAA
>RJWH01007712.1:0-37235 GCA_004363575.1 Solenodon paradoxus | reverse complement strand
ACTGGAAAATTCTGTGTGTTTTATAACAGGAGACCTAATTTAATCAATTTTGGTTCTCAGTGTTAAGATTGAATCTTATCACTAAATAAATTTGATGATCAAGAGTTTTTATAAACTGGAAAATTCTGTGTGTTTTATAACAGGAGACCTAATTTAATCAATTTTGGTTCTCAGTGTTAAGATTGAATCTTATCACTAATTTTGTTTTTGATTTTTTTTTCTATTATTTTTTTTTGACCCTGGCCTCAGGTCGTGAACTGGATCCTTGGTCTTTACACAGTCTGCACCTTAGCTATCTTAACCACCTCAGCCATCTGAGCCACAAACAGTGTGCCTAAATCTCCTTTCTTTATCATGAATGATGCTAAAAGTTGATTCCTTTGTGCAAATGCTTCTTGAAAAGTAAATATTGTCGAGACAGCCAGGAAAGCTTGCCTGCAAAACACTTCCTGGGGCAAAGACACACGCTGAGAATGAGACTGTCCCTCTCTACTTTTTCCCTTAAAATAATACTCTCGAGAACTAATAATTACATCTTTCTTGACCATAGGAGAGTGTGTCTAGTGGAATACAAGCTCAGGCATGTTGGTTTGGGTTCTTTAAAAATGCCATACACCATTCTCACACTTAAATACACATTCTGTATTTTACGTGTATAAAATATGTATGCATTATTGACCTAAATATCACAGAAGCTCAAAGGAGTTGGGTAAAATTTGAGAGAAGACATTAATAGAAGACAAAGTTGAATTCTTTTTCCTGGTTGCCATGATTTCTTCACATAGATTTTAGGATTGTTTCATAGCTCTTATGTGGAATATTCATTAGTGTATATTAATTAGGGAAGTTTATTTTCTGTAATGAATAGGCCCTAAAATGCATAATGACTCAAGCAAAATGAATTTTTAAAACATTTATGTCGACATAAAAATTATGAACTGGTAAACACCTCATGGGGTTGCATTTTTCACACAGCTGTTCAGTGAACCAGGCTCACAATGGCTCTGCCATCATCACACATGACTTTCAAAGTCAAGCTGGAGTTACCTTAATTTCAGCTAGCAGAAACAAGGGAAAGGTGCTGGTGGAAGATTTTCATGGACCAAACCTGTGAATTGAGCATGTAACATCTACTCATAATTCATGGACTAGAACACAGTCATATGGGAGGCTGGGAATATAGTCCTGATATGTGTTCGGCAAGAAGAAAACAAGAATGTAGAGAGCAGCTAGCACATGATAACATCTGTTGTGTCTTTCTATATGGAGCTTGTCTAGATGTTTTTAATAAACAAGGTAACGCACCTTCATGTTTCTGTGTCCCCGGTCATTCAATAAACATTAAACATCACCAAATATCATTTCTATGTGTACAGATATATACTCCAGACTCCATGGAGAAAAATCAAGCCAAAAAATCAAATTTATACTTAGAGAACGCAAAATAACAAAAGCTGATGTTTCCTCACTGATTTTATGTCTTCTGAGCAAATGTACTTTTCAAAACTCTGCCTTGCAATGAAGAAAAGAGATTCTTGGAGTTCTTATGCTATAAAAAGTTGCGTGACTCCTTGTGAAATCTTCATATTCTTCAGCATAGGCTCATCCAGGATAGTCTGAAGGAGAAAAGTGCCTCTATGAGAGAGAGCAAGGACAAGAGGAAAAGCCATCATGCTTGCTTGGTTGATGTGAATTATTTTTGCTGAGCTCTGAAAATTCTAAGTGAGCAGAAGATGTTAAGTGCCACAGTTGCTCTGGTACCCCATGATATGCAAGGGCCTTCATTTCTCCTTACCCTCCCTGGAGTGGAATATGAGTGAAGTGACATTAGTTAATTCCTACTAGAAGCCTTTAAAAATCAACCAACAATTTGCCCTTTCCTTTTGTGATTTCACCTGTGGAACTCTATAAGCACATCTCTAAGTCAGAGCAACTAGGAGCAAGCTGCCCTACTGATCTGAAATGGGCTTAGAACATTGCTGGAAAAAAGGCACTGGCAATTGGAGGTCATTAATCAAAACAGAAGCAAGAGTACATTGATTGATTAAAAACATACTTTTGCCTCTGGGTAGTTCTGTTTAGTTTTGCTTTAGCTTCCTTCGCCATTGGTGTCACTTCCCCAGAGACCTCTCTGAAGTTGTCATAGAGCACATCCCCATGTTTTCGTCTATGTATTTGATGATTTCGGATCTTATGTCTAGGTCTTAGATCCATTTTGAGTTAATTTTTGCATGTAGTGTTAATAAGTGCCCTACTTTTATTTTCTTCAAGTAACTGTCCAATTTTCCCAGCAACATTTGTTGAAGAGACTTTCTTTCTTCCACTGAACACTCTTGAGTCCTTTGTCATAGATCACCTGACCATGTAGTATGCTTTTATTGCTGGACTCTCAATTTGCTCCACTAGTTCGTGTGTCTGTTTTTGTTCCAAATCTTTACTCTTTTGATGACAATCACTCTTGTAGTATAGTTTCTGTACAGTGAAAGAAACCACTACAAAAAAAAGGTAACGTATTGAACGGTAGATATTTATACGTCATACATCAGACAAGAGAATGATCTCCAAAATATAAAAATTTATACAGATAGCCTAAATCATTTACCATCAGGGAAATGCAAATAAAAACAACATGAAATATCATCTCACACCAGTGAGAATGGCCTATATCAAAAATACTAGAAATAAGTTCTGGCAAAGATGTGGATGAAAAGAAACTCTCTATACTGTTGTGAAAAATGTAAATGAGTGCAACCATTTTGGAAAATAGTATAGGGATTCCTCAAAAAATAAAAATAGAACTACCGTTAGATCCAGTAATCCCATTTCTAGGTGTATACCCAAAGAATACAAAACACCGTACCTGTATGGCAGCACAGTTCAGCACAGCCAAGACGTGGAAACAACTCACATATCTGTCGACAGGTGACCGGATAAAGAAACTGTGGTCTATACAGTGGACTTGTATGCAACGGTTACAATGAGGAAATTGTGCCTTTTCAAACAACCTGAATGAAACTGGAGGGGATCATGCTAGGCAAAAGAAACCAGAAAGAAAAAGAAGGAGGAAATATAGTGGTGATAGGCCCTAGAACTGGTAGTTGTGGTGCGGCCAGGACACTGGTGATGGTGTGAATGTCATACACTTAAAATCACATGTAATGTAAACAAAAGAAATAATTTAAAAAATGTAGTTTACCCTTATTTATATAAGTAATTATTTGATAAGGCTGCCATACATAATAAGATGGCACAGACTGACTTTAAGAGAAAATTTATTTCTAACACTCTGGAGGCTAGAAGCCCAAGATTGAGGTAGGAATGGTTTCTTCTGACTTCTATTCTTAGCTTGTAGACAGCTGTCTTTTCCCTGTTTCTTCACATAGTCTTCCTTCTGAACCTGCCTGTGTCCTGCTTCCCTCTTCTTAGAAGGACAGCAGTCATGCTGGATAAAAAGCCACCCTAATGACCTCATTTTTCTTAATGATCTCTGTAAAGACCCCATCTCCAAATGCAGCCACATTCCAAGGGTTTGAAATTAGGATTTCAACAGGTGGGTTTGGGCTAAAAACAGTACTGTTTGCTCACCTGACCCAAGGTGATTTATTTTCTGTTGCTTGCCTTAAGAAAAAGCAGCAATGCAAGCTTCCATTGCAATCTCAAATTTCACCAGAGACCAGTCATTCATTTGAGATGATACCCATGAGTATCAACCAATTTAACTTATCTGTCAATTTAAAGTGATAGAGTTATTCATTTATCAGTACTTTTCATAGACTTCAGTAGCCTACAGTTTCATCCATATAGTCTCAAACACTATAGAAATGTGAATAATTAATCAAATAAATGTTTGCATCTTATTTAATAAAGTATAAAATACAAGAGATAAAAACTTCATGATTTTGCTTTTGTTTTTTCATTTAGCAAAGATATTTCACAAAGATTGTCTTATAGTAGGTAGGCACTCAAAAGTGAAAGAGATAAAGTCACAAATGAGAATCAAAAATCTAAACAATGGCACTTAATTGATATTCAGAGCCAGGAATAGTAAGTATAACTTTGCAAAAGTGATATCTATGTAAGTATTGAGTAAAAGCATGAGAAAGAATATGCCTCAGAATAAAGTATGCTTCTAGAATATTAACAGAAACTGCTTCATGAATTATTATCACCTCCCAACCACTCCTCTTCTATCGACTATGAAAGAATCAGATGTTAAAAAAAAAAAAAAAAAGCTCTTCATCCCCCCAAAATAGAGTCAGAATTTGAGGTTTAGAGAGAATGCCAGAAATATAAAATAAAGGGAAGTAACAGTTGTCACTAGTGGAATCGCACTTGCAGTAATAATAATAGGTATCCCCAGATCAGAGAGACATCTCTGATCTCTCTCCAATAGCTGTGCTCTAGATTAATTTATGGCCCTTCTCAGACCTAGTGTCTAGTGGGTGGAGAAGGAGCAGGTCTCCCTATCAGTGCCACCATGTTAATATACTAATGAAAATATATTTGTATCTATAAATATCAAGCTAAGGGTAGATTTTTCACATTAAAATTTTCATTTTTTGTTAAGTTTTAATTCACTGATGACTTGGATATGAAGAATAAGTATGATGAGATTAAAGGAAAGAACTGATCAGGAACCCGGTTTTCTGATTCATGTCTATGAATAAAGTAGCTAAATGACTTCCAGCGAGTCCCTTTTTGTCTCTAGACCCCAACGTCTTCATTCATAAAGCCAGAACCCCACACAAGAAGTGCCAAGACTTTTCTCTGGTTGGAGTAAGGAGTTGGGGGAGACAGAGACTTTTCTTTGGGCCACTTGTCCCCAGACTTCCCCTCATTCCACCAGCATTCCCTGAGGCCTCTACTGGGAATCTGGGGCCCCTCAGACCACTGACCACAGCTTGTCTAGATGTTCTCTAAGGTCTTCTCACTCACAAAAATTCTTCAACCTATCAGTGTTCTTCTTGTCATTAAGTTCCTCAGGCTAAGCTGAAGTGCATTTTGTAGCTTTCCTGGAGACATGAACTTGCCAAAATGGCTTACCTCATTCATTGCCTAATTCATAATGAGTTAAGGTACTAGCTTATGCATTTCCAAATATTTCAACATCTGCTGCTCTCACTCCTGAAATTCATTCTGCTCTCTTTTATTCTCCCATCTCTTGACACATTCACCATTCACCAACAGAAAAACTCCTGTTCGACCTTAAAAACCCTGTTCGAATTTTCCTGCCTCTGTTAGTAAAGCTTCTCTGACCAACTTCTAAACCTTTGCTAGCTCTCAAACTATTTCCTCCATTTTATCATCCCTCTACCATGTCCAGTTCTAATGATTCCATGAACCATACAACCTTGTGACAATTTCTTTATGTAACTACCTGCCTTCCTCTGACATGATTTACTTGAAGAAACTGGATCCTGCTTGTTTTTAGATCTCTAGCCTCTACACCCAGCACTGTGTTTGGTGGTTATTAGTATGCACTCAAAAAAGATAGATTGGACTAATGAGATATTCTGGACATAAATCAGTCCTGTAACAGTAAATTCACAGAAGTCATTTAAGAGGTGAAATGGAGTTCCCAGAATCCTCAACAGGCAGTTGAGTTCATCGATCTAATAACAATCAGATTGGCATGCTTCCCTAACAGACTCATCACTGGGACAAAACGATGTGGGTAGAGGTGGGTTAAGAAAATATTTTTAGCATTACTACATCACAATGTTGAAGAATATTTTCCCTTGTAAAAGTTATGCTGGATTTATTCCTCTTTCGTCATTTTTTTTCTGGGAAACGAACAGCCCTTATTCAAAGATTAAGTTTTTTCTAGAATACCCACCAGGGGCTTGAGCATGATGTCCTAGAACAAAATAGTCCCTGGAGAGATTTGAGTGAGAAGATACAACAAAGGTCATTTTCCAAACCGCTTCAAAGGTTAGCCTGCCTACAAATTTTTTCCCAGAAGCAAGACCCAAAAGCAAGAGGAATGATGTAGGTTAAACCTCTGACTCCCTAAATGTAATTTCACATGCTGCAGACTCACTGATCACGATTAAATGTTGACTACTTTGACTTTTGTCTGGGGGTGAAGTGGAAGAAGCTATGAGAGCATACTCTCAGAGCTAATTGCAGCTTCTCTTTCACCTCCTTAGCAGAGCAAAACCCAATTGAAGGTCCTTGGCACAGAGGCACTTTGACCGGGCACTCTTTGTTTTAGTAGTCCATGGGTTTTCAGTTTTACTAGGAGAGAAATGACAAAACTGTAAACACTGTTCCCAGTACAGGCTGGGGCGGGGTAGCAGTTGTGTTAGCTGCCATCTGAAAAGCAGTCACATCCTGACCTCAGAACTCAGACCCTTCATTGAAAAAACTCTGACTTGTCCTGTAAGCTGGTGAAGAGCATGGTGAGTGTTTGACTTCCCTGTAAACCTGGTGATTTGGGGAGGCCTGGTGAACACGGTGAATTTCCATGGACCATATTTTGAACTTATCTGTTGACCAGCGTAGACAGGGGTAGAGGTTAAAGTCAGGTGGCTTGGGAACACATACAAAGCTCACATTTGAGATTCTCACTGGTCAGGGAAAGCGGACCACAGGGGTGACGTGCAATAATGCCACATCAGAATATGTTGATTATATTATAAAGCTTTTTGACTTCGCTAAACTTTGTACCAATATTTAAAGTTTCTCAATTTAGAAAGAATATTTTAATTAGTGAAAATGATTTCGGCTACCTCTCCGCACACTCTTGGTGAAGCATGCGGTCCCTTTGCTGGGGGAGGACAGATCTGACAACAAGTTCAGTGTGTGGGGACCCTGACTGTTCCCATGTCCTGGTCACAGCTCCAGCACAAAGCCACTAATCAATTGATACGATTTTACCTTGAATCTAAAAAAAAGGAGTCAAAGTAAATAGACTTGATGTATCAGATAATAAATTCAATAAACAAAATGTATTTGAAGTCAGTAGACTCCAAAGCCAACAATTTGCTGCTTTCCCAGTCAACACAGGAAAGGTACAGACTTTGAAAGAATTACTATGGAACATGTGATATGAATATGAGAACAAATGCTTTGTATTAGGCTCAGAGAAGTTGCACAGAGACAATAAAATAAATGGCCACAACCATTTAAATACGTCAGAGGCCCAGGCCCTGCAAAGGATGACATTTGTCTCTGAACATGGCTAAAAATTGATGTAGACAAGGAGTTTCCCTTTAGGTAGGAAGAAAGTTTGCTTTCAGAATATAAACTTGCAGTCTGAACCTCTCAAAAGGGCCAGGAAGTCATTTATATCATGGGCTGATTATTTGGGTCCTTCCAAATGCCTTTGCTGAAGTTCTAAGCCCATGTGGCTGAGTGTATGGGTGGGGCCCTTCTCTGAGGGGATTTATGTCCTCTCCAGAGACACCATTGTCAAAGAAAAGGCCGCCTGAGGACAAGCATCAATTGGTGAGCCAGGAGCAGAGACTCACTAGAAATGCAGCTCTGCCAGATCCTCGATTGTGGACTTTCCAGCCTACAGAACTGTGGGAAAATAAATTGTTGTTGAATTCACTCAGTTTGTGGTATTTTGGCAAGGCCTCCTGAGCAGACAAACACAACATGATATGTGGAGAAAGCACATTTTCAAGTTTCACTTCAGTATTTTTGTCCATTAGTCATTCCTCTCATTTTCTCCTAAAAGCAGACAAATGGTAGAGTCTCAAAGACTTAAAATAACTCAAAGACCAAATAAACAATATTTTGTATCAATTTATTACTCTATAATTCCATAAAAGAACATCATGTTTTATTTCAAGTCAATCAGCCTCTTCCACTCCTGCAATACTCCTGTCTCCCCAGGGAGGACCAGCAACCTCTACACAGATGAAAGATGTCCTATGCTTTGTGGGTTTGACAATATATTTTGCTACAAAAGTGTTTTGTAGTTTTAGGTTGTCCAATTTGAAAATAGTTCTATAAGTGAGAAACATTTGTTCAGCATTTCTAGGAAATAAGGGTCCCTAGTGTACCACTGTCCAAAAATGCTGCTAATACTGTAGAAAAACTAGAATCAATAGCCATGCATCCTGTTCATTCTATAAAGAAAAGAAACTTCAGGAAAGTCTGGGTGGTTCAGGTACTAATTTGCTAACTGGGATGTCAGTCATAAAGCCCAGAGACCCAGGTTCAAAACCCAGGGCTGAGCAGAACAACCAAAAGTAAATTAAAAAAATATAAAGTGCTTCCTCCTCTCTCCCTTCTCTTTCTCTCTCTCTTCCTTCCTTCTTCCCTCCCTGCCCTCTTTCCTTCCTTTGGGCAGAACACAATTTCTTTGTAGGTGGAGAGAGAGAGAGAGAGAGAGAGAGAGAGAGAGAGAGAGAGAGAGAGAGAGAGAGAGAGAGAGAGAGTAAGAGAGAGAGAAACTAGACAGGAATATTGAAAACTGTCTATAGCTGAACTTCTAATGCACAAGTCATTACGCTGGTAAACATTTATTTAGTGCTAAGCGTGAAATTATGGCAATAATAATCTTAATTGGTGCTATTTATGAACTTGAAAGAAAAAGGGAAAACTAAGAGTCTGACTGAGTGTCTGACCCCCTGTTCTTTATAGATATTCTTCTATTTACTCCTGGATAAAACATCTTTGAAGTTGTGATCAGCTCTTACTCTTTCCATTCCTTGTGACATTGGAACCACACACACACAAAGAAAGTAGTGTGAGTTGGAGGAAGCCTGCTCTTCACTATAAACTGTCTAGAAGGGTCTAGAGCTACTGCTATGACAGATGGCAAGGGCACATCTTCACATTTACAATGGGAATTGCTCTCATAGGATCTGTATCTTCTCCGTAAGCCTCCTATCTAAGGTATTTGTTAGACGAAAGGTAATTAAGTCTTTCAGGCTACCCTATCTGTGGCATGCTATAGCAGAAAAATATTGTAATACCACCCACACTTCTCCTCTGAGCCACTTAAAGGCCAAAAAGAATCTATGATATTGTGGGCTCAAACTCCACACAACACAATGAAAGCCAGTGTCAGGTTAGTATTTCATCGTGGGTTTTCTCACTTGAATCTATACTTTTAGGTATTTACTTAAACACTCTGAGTCATTGATTCTTAATTGTAAAATGGGAATCCTAATGTTTTTCTCAGTATTGCCATTAGAATTAGGTGAAAGAACATTGCAGGGGTGTCAGTCCATGCCCACTGAGAAAACAGAAATCACTCTAGAAGTTCCCAAGAGAAGGCTTTAATGCAAGGGATTAGTTACATCGACGTAAGAGTTACAATTTACAACTTGCAACTTGAGTTGTATCTTACAACTGCAAGAGTTAATTTTTGTGTATGGTGATAATAAGTAATCTAGTTTCGTTTTTGTTTTTTTGCAGGTATCTTTCCAGTTATTTCCGAACACCATTTGTTGAAGAGACTTTCCTTACTCCATTGCAGGCTCTTGGTAACTTTGGCAGAGATTAACTTGTTGAAATGGGTGTGGCTTTATTTCAGGTGTGAACTTCTGAGGTACTGATGTCTCGCTGCCCTAGTTAAAGCTGCACCACTGCAGAGGAACAGGAATCCAGGTGCATGACTGTTGACCAAGACGTCACACTCTCAAGCCTATTGCCGCCATGGCCTGAGCACCATCAAATGCAGGAGGAAACAATGTGTTCCCTTTCTTCTCCTCTTCCAATTTCCCACCAATGCCTCCCTTTGCAGGACCCAACCAGAAGGTAGCTAGAAAAGTGGTCTCATAAATAGTTTTGTAGTTGGCAGGCTACTCCATGTTGCCTCCACTCATCCACAAGACGACAGTTGGGAATAGAGCTGTTCAGGAGGAGACAGATGACTATAGAATAAGAATTCTGCTCATATTTGTCAACTCCTTTCCTTTGCCTAGACATATCCATGATGGACTTACTATAAAAAACTGTCTTCAACTTTCTGACAATCCGCTGTCTGGACTAAAGCATGATAAAAAGTATAGCAGAGCAAATTGTACAAAAGTATAAAATTCTTTTGTATTTGTCAGATAACATTAATTCCACCTCAACATATGCCCAGCCTGAAGCACCTTGTTGGCCTAGCAGCTTAATTCACCAGGCATTGTCCACATTCAAGACCTGGGCCCAGGGAAACAACCAAGATGAACAACTAGATAAAATATATAAAACACTTCTTCCTCCTCTCTCTTCCTGCCTGCCTACTTGCCTTCTTTCCTTCCTGTAACTTTTCTTAAAAAAAAAAAAAATGCTCCACCAGTAACCAGGATACATATTATTATCAATAGGATCTGTGAAATGCTTTTTATAAGCATCTTAGGGATCCAGAATATTTCTTGGAGATCCACTGAAGCATATTCTTCTATAAACTGGTATTTTGTGTCAGAGAAATATAGCAAAATGGGTGCTATAGGTTAACTTTTAAAAAGCATACGCTTTTGCTTCAAAATTTAGCCACTAAGGATTTTAGTCAGAACTTCCATGCTCTAATTGATTTGGCCATCCACAGCACCTGTGAAAAATGTGTGTCACTCTTTTTGATCAATTGTATCAATTCTTCATTTCTTGATGGACATAAATTCTGACTTCTTTGCTATGATTCACAGAGTAAAAAATTTTATAGTCTAACTGGAAATCATAGGTTTCTGACTCACAGTTGCCAGAATTTGCAATCAGTCTCTCGAGATGTAAAAAAAATGACTGAAGCGCTATATTAAAAGCATTTTGGTCTTGATCAGATGAGATTATATGGGCAAAAGATTTTCGTTCAAGTATCATACGGCATTTAATTTATCAAAGATCCAGGTGGACTTTGAAAAGCAACATGTTCTTATTTTTTGAATTCCAATAACCGAAATTTAAAGATATTAGTTTAAAGTCATGAGTTCTTTCCTTCTCCCTGTGTATACAACTTTCAATAAAATGCCTCCCATTTCCGCACCAGGGATGCCTATTAAGTACCCACGTCACCTGGCACAAATGTAGATACTTGTTCTCCACTGTTAGACAAAGCCTTGTGACATTTTTATTCTAACAGAAAGACAAAATACAAATAATGCGTAATATAGAAATCATATGGTATATTAGAAGGTTACAAGAAATGGAGAGAGAGAAAGTAAGTAAAGAGATTAGGAGCCTTAAATTCAAAAGGTTTTCATTTTAACTAGGGTGGGTCACTGAAATCTTGAGAAGTGTAAAAAGGATATTTACCAAATTAGAAATGGAAATTTAACTTATTGAATTTGTTGGTTATAGTGAAAGCAGAGCTTAATGGAAAATGGATGCATACATTAAGAAAGAGGAAATGCCTAAACTCAATCATCTTAAATTTCCACCTTAGGAAACTAGAGGAAAGAGAACAATTTAATCTTAAAGCAGTAAAAGAAAAGAAATTAAAATGAGAGCAGAAATCAATGAAATTATCAACAGGAAAACAGTAAAAGAGAAAATCAATAACACCAAAAGCTAGTTCTTTGGGGGAAAATCAATAAATATGATAAAACTGCAGATATGTTAAGTTACCAAAGTGAAAAAGAAAGCAGAGTCAAACTGCCAATATCAGAAATTAAAGAGGGTTTAAACATAAACAATTATAATTGTCAATTACTCTTTAATAAAATGTCTTTTAAACATAGTTTCATAAAATTTTGCTATCTTAGATAAAGTGGATCACTTCCTTAAAAGATACAAATTACCAAAACTCTAACAAGTAGAAATAGATTATTTGAATATCCTATATCTATTAAATAAATCGAATTAATAACAAATAGCATTATCCCCAAAATAAAACATCAGGCTCAAAAGATTTCATGAAAAAATTTCACCAAACATTTAAGAAATAAATCGTACTAATTCTTCACAATCTCTTCTGGAAAACAGAAGCAATTAGAATGTTTCCTAATTCATTATATCAAACTAGTATTATCCAAACAGCAAACCAAACCTGACTTACTGTGTCACTCCTCCAAGGAGATTTTTAATTTTAATGATTAGACCTCCACATCTGGTTGTCACACTCTGTGGTAGCTGGAATAGCTTCGGATACCTTAATCAGGTCACAGAATTAACCCTGGGCAAAGGGTCGATCTTTGAGCTCAAGGTCAGGAAACCATGAAACATATTAAACACAGGGAAAAGTATATGAAGCTAGTTACTTGACTTTTCATTTATTTAAAAAGGATTGACAATTCTTTGTGCACTCTTGATAACATTACAGGCATTAAAAACTGGGCTTCCTCTGCCCTTCAGCCCCTCAAGTGCCCTGTCCTACCTTTCACCCTTGAGCTCCACATTCTGGGAGATTTCTGTGTGTGAGGTCCTGCCTGCTCCCTCCCACTTCTGCTCTTTTCCTGGTCCCCTCCTCTGCCCTCAGCTCTCCCAGTCCTGCACCTTCTCTCCCCACTTCCACCTCTAAGCCACCCACGGTCCTGGCACGGGAGGGCCATCCAGATGTGTCATCTCCCGCATATCAAACATCCAGATATCTGGATACCATACAATGGACTGAATTTTTCATTTTCCTCTCAAGGTTGGCCTGTGATTCAGACAGTCTCTGTATTGTCTGCTTCTACTCTGGGAAATGTTAAATTATCTGTAAAGTAGGATAAAACAGACAAGCAGGTTTAAAGAGATCACCCTAAACTTGACCTTTGCAGTCAGTTTTTCTGAGATAAGAAACATGTGCAAAATCTATATCCCAATATTAAAATGCCTTTTGTTTAGAAACCCAAATTTTGAGGGGGTGAGATCAGGGAACAGTTGGGAATTGCTTCTTCTTCGTAATATGCTAAGAACATCTACCCCAGAGAGGGGTAGGAGGAGAAACTTCCTCTTTAAAATCCATTAAGCAAATCCCTGGAAAAAGCAGAAACTTGGACTGAATGAGACAAAGCAAGAAAATTCTATATTTTTTGATCACCTGGGAAAATATTGATTCTGGCTACAGGCATTGGGTCATATCCTTTCCATTTGACTTTTCCGAAGATGTTGCCACCATATTTGAAAATTGGAAATGACACTTTAGAAAAATCTGATAAGAAATTACAAAAAGAAATCATCCACAAATTAAAAATAATCTTAAAGAAATGTATGCAAGCTTCATGAGCATTAGATTAATTAATATACCTTGATATTTGCTAAATTTCACCATATAATGACCACAGATATTTATCCTTATTCTCCCTCCTAAAACCAATTAATCCACAAGCCTACAAACAACAAACCACTAAAACAATTTTTGATATGAAGCTTATAAGGCTTTTTGGTTTTGCTGGAGCTGGCTGTGAACTACAGGAATTACAGCAATTCTTTAGGCACTGGGTTCTTTTACACATAAAATAAGTATGAATCCAAAGATCAGATATGATCCTCCTGCTCTATCTATTTATTGTATAACTTAAATTTTCAAACATGTTTGAAAAAAGTAACGACAAACTTCACAGTGGATTAGTGATCTTGCAAGTACTTTAGTAGTTCTGTGCTATATGCTTTTTAATTGAGGCATTTAATTTGAAAAGGTCAACTCAGATCTTTTATATTCTGTATAATCAGAGATCCTTTAGTAAAATCTTTATGATGCCAGCACTCAGATTTTTTTTTTTCCAGCCAGTGCTTCTAGGGAAGATGACCTGATTTAATTTGAGGGCAATTATTTTTTTTAAGAGCGAGATAATCAAATACTGTCTTTTTAAAATAGATAATGCTTTTAGGTGATTTTATCCTTAACATTTAAAAAAATGACCACAAGCTAAATCTGAAATACTTGACATTTGTGCCTAAAGTGAGGATAGCTGACCAGCAACATTTCAAGTATGATTCACTGCAGTAATGATCTTCATTCCCAGAATTTGGAGGCAACTGCAGAGTCCCTGAACCCCAACAGATCTTCTTTATCTTTTTAAAAATGTTGTTGTATTTTTTAGTGTGGCAAAAAAATACACATAAATTTGCTCTCTCAGTGCTGAAGTGTATGTCATGGTATCAACTACTCTGCAAGTTGTTTTACAGGAGAGCTCCAGAACTTACTCACTTAGCAAGACGGAAACTATACCATTGAACAATTTCCATTTCCTCTTTCCTGAGACTCAGCCAACCTTCTCCTTTCTGTGTCTGCAAATTTGATTATTTTCAGATGGCTCATATCAGTGGCCATAGGTCTCTTTGCAACTCTCTACCAAGTCAGGACAACCACAGTTAGGATGTACTCGCTGTGGTGTAGTTCGGTCACACAACTCTGAGGGGCTTGTGGACCTGCTTTGCTCAGCAGCTTCCTTCCTTGCTGTCTTCTTGATGTATAGACAGTGGAACTCACCCTCAGTCATTTTAAGGCTAGTCTTTCCAAGCACTCTGATTATGTTAACAGCAGCAAAATGAGAAACTAACATTTCAGTATTATTCATTATCATTCTGAAATATTACACTTAACTAGCATTTCATTTTAAAAGTTTTCAGAATAGTTTAGAACCAATGAAACTAAAAATGTAATAGATTTTTAAATTGAAAATATCTCAAATAAAAATGCAAACCAATGTTTATGTGAATATTGAACACTATCTCTAATCTATTATATTATTAAAACAATACAGTATTATTGAAAAATAGCAAGTTAAACACTAATATAAAAGGAATATATTGAAAAAATGTATGGAAAATTTTAAATCAATACCTTATTTCAACAACTTTAAAAGGGTCAATCTTTAAAGAGAAAGCACAGGCAATGAATACACATGCTTTAAGGTGTCAGTTAGTTTATGCAAAATATTTTAAGCTTCAATTAAAAACTCTAATTCTTTGCCTATAAATAGAATGCTTATAGTGTCTGTCAGTCCAAACATTTTCCTCTCTTAAATCTTCAGTAATCCTACCTGTCTTATCATTTTTAAGAAAGCTTTTTGAAGGTTGATTTTGACTTTGGGGGTAGGGATCAAAGGTTGAAATCTTAATAGAAAGTTAAAGAAAGTATTGCTAGTTCATGTTCCCCTACTTTAGTTTCATTGTGTACAGACAGAGATTCTAATTTAGAAATTCCTGTATCAACTTTGATATTCTATTTCCTTTGTTTAATGGATCTTCTAAGTAAAATAAAATTTATTCTTTCAATAAAAATTTTCTGTACCTTAATACTGTGCTCATTCCAGTTCACATAGGCTAGAATGTGTCTAAACCTTTGTACACAATTTTAATAAACGCATTAGTTTAATCTCAAAATGTAAATGATGCAATTTCAGATTTTTCAAAATAACAGTTCATAGACACAAAAATAAATGCAATTATCCAAACACATCTCACAGGAGTATTTGATTCCTCCTGGCCCCCATTTGCATTTCTCGGTCCTACCTCTTCATCACCCTTAATCCCACCAACTCTCAAAGGATTACACTCTCCTTCCTTACTGTGAAACAAGACTTCTAAGAAAAGTTCTTTCAGGGCCATTTCTCATCACTCTAAGAATGTCTTCACACATGTTTCTTTTCTTTGTTTCTTTTCCCTGTCCCAGGGGAAGGGGCGCTCACCTGCTTCTAATTCTTTCCCTTCCCGACTCCTGAGAAACTCATTCCATTAGCTTTCCATCCCCCTTCACAACCTTCCATCATCTCTAACTTCTTTCTATTTCCAAATAAGTCTCTCTCACATTTTTCTTGGCTCTGTTATTTCCTATCCATCTTATTTTCTCTTACAAAAGCATCCAGTGTGGGGATGTATCCAAGTATGTATCCTGGTGACCATCTTCCTGGGTTTGGAGTCTGGCTCCACTCCCTGTTTTCTGGGACCTCCAGCATCAGTTAATCTCTGAGTGCAAAATATTGATGATGATATTGTTTTTATTAGCTTATCATTATTCTTCTCAATTTCAAAAAGATTGACAACATTTCCCCCTTTTTTTTACTTCTGTGATCTCTTTTCCTTACCAAGTATAGAAGGTTTGAAATTTAAAGTCACAGCACAGAGATGCAAAATTGCAGCTTTATTTTCTTATAAGTAAATTTAACTTGCTTGTGAGCCCCAATTCTAGGCTTTAATAGATAACACTGAAATTAGCCCTTGGAGGAAGGGGAGGAGAAGCTGATTTTCTGGTGCATCAAAGCTCAATGGAAGCCCAGTCCACTCTATGTGTATAATTACATCTAAGGGGACAAGGATCTCAAGGCAGCTCACTGACAGTCTTCTGGTGAAAAGGGGTATATAGTAGGTTTAGCTGTAGAATGAGAGAGAAAAATCTTTATCCCACAGTTCAATTTAATTTCATAGACAAAGGTAATGATGTCTATCTTGGGAGAGGATTTTTTTTTTTTATGACCACAATATTTTAGCTGAGAAAATAATTTTCCTCTGTGAGTGCGGTATCTTTCTGCAGGGTGCACACAAAATCAATGTGAACAATATTTCATCTATTCTGAATTTTTTGACTGAATGACTATAATATTTTCCACTACATGTTATGTCACCACTTATCCAGAAAACTATATATGTATGATTACTAAAATAAGTAGTTTAGAATTTTTAATAAAGCTAACTTTAAGGGCAGTGTGGTATAAGAAAGTCATTGTGTCACAAGCCTGTTACACAGTGGCTGTTAAATCGACCCACACTAGAAACAAACAAAACAATATAACCCTAGAGAGCTCATCCCCAATTCCTCAGCCTTTGCTTACAATAGAGTATTAAAGAGTTAAAGATTGCTTGTCTTTGAAACTGATTCTGCTTTTTCAAAAACTATTTCATTCTTTTGTTTATATTGATTATGTTTTTTAGGAAATTGAATTCATGCCTCAGTCTGTGTGCATTTCACAACCCACCTGCCACCAGAGTCCCAGCATCCTTCACCACTACCCGTTCCCTCCTTCCTCCCCCTTTCCCCTCCCCCACTCCTCCCACTGGTAACCAGAGTTTTTCCTTATGGGAATTCTGTTGAGATTTATCTGCTCATTTGTTCCTTTCTATTCTACCTATAAGTGAAACCATCCGCTATTTCTCTTTTTCTTCTTGGTTTATTTCACCAGCATAATCCCCGCAGATCCATCCAGGGTGTTGCAAAGGGACAATTTCATCTTTTCTAACAGCTGCAAGGAATTCCACTGAATATCTGCACCAAAACTTCTTTAACCAGTCATCTGTGAGCAGGCTTGTATGTTGTGTCCTTGTCTTGGCTATTGTAAGCTGTGCTGCTATGAACACAGGGGTGCAGCTACTTTTTATCAGTGTGTTTGTGTTCTCTGGATAGGGGTTGGCAGGTTGGATGCTAGCTTTTCCTTATGCATCATCTTATGTCTCTCAAGGTATGTGAGCAAGTCCTACTACATGTTTCTTTCATTGTGGTCAGAGAAGTAGTTAAAATCAAAGATTATTGATTAGATGAGATGTCTCAGAAAATTTGTCAAGTCTACACCAGACTGAGGTTCTAGAATGAAGGAAGAAGGTAATTAAGCAGATTTCTCTACTCCAAAGAAAAATGCATATGGAGAGTTTCTTATTTCCTTGAAGATAACCAAGCCTCAGAGCCCCTCCCTCACCACTGTTTCCTATTGCTTTCAGTAAAAAAAGAGTATTCACAAATACTGATTGCATAATTATTTATTTGGATGGCCAATTTCTCTAAACAAACCTCAGTAGCAGGTGTTCAGCAGGGTGAAGCATATACACAAGTGAAGAAATCTGGTCCTCAGTCACTGTGACTCGGAGCGAGATGTGGGAGTACATGCATTCTGTGACACCAGGGTGAACTGAGGGCCAGCCGCTAAGCTCCAGCCGACAAAAAACATTTCAAGTTGAGTCATGATCATTGCATTTTCCTATAGGCATTGGAAAAGAAATAAATGTGAAGTCATTAGTTCTTGAAAGGAGTACTGGAAATAAACAATTCATGCACCCAAAATCAAACTGCTCCTTTTATGACTGGAAAAAGATGTGTGCATCCCCCTAAATATTTCTGCTTATTTCTCTGATGAATATTCTCATGAAATAGATTAAGTAATATCTTAATCTATGATACAAATTCTCAAGTCACACATTAAACAAGCCAATTTGTTTTCAAAAATTCTAAAACATGTCCCATTATAAACAGAAATCAACAGGTCAAGAGTATCCCTACAGGCACGGCTAACACAGGAAAGCAGAACCTGTTTATTTAAAAATGGTTTTAAAAAGTACAACATATATACAGAAAAGTACACAAATCTTAAACATGCAGCTCAGAGAATTTTTGCAGAAGGGTGCTTTAATCCAACAACCAAAGGTCAAGATAAGGAATATCACTTATCCAAGAGTCTCCTTTGTGCCACACACACGCTATCATTCCAAAAGAGACTACTTCTCTAACTCCTACCATGGTAGGCTAGCTTTCACTGGTTTTGAATTTACAAAAAAGTGGAATCATATAAAATGTTTGTATGTATTTCTTTGACTCAATAATCTGTGAAATTTTCCCAAGGTATCACTGTATGTTTCGTTGTTGTATAACTATCGCGTCCTTGTGGAACTGTATTCAAATGTATATGTGCATCCCACTGGTAAACATCTAAGTCACATTTGGAGCAATTATCCTAATGCTGCCCTGAACATTTTGCACATGTGTTCTGGAGCCATAGATAAGCATTTATCTTGGGAATAAAACTAGGAGTGGAATTGCTGAGTCATAGGTTATATGTCCTGTCCAAGCATCTTTCATAATCTTTTTATAATCCCCTCAGATCCATCCAGGGTATTGCAAAGGGACAATTTCATCTTTTCTAACAGATTTTGCAAAATAGTGGTTTTGCAAATTTAAATTCCTACTGAAAGTACATAAAATTTCCATGTCTTCCACATCTTAGCGAATCTTAGCATTATCAGATTTTTAATTGCAACCATATTAGTAGATGTATAGTATAAATCCATGATGTTCTGAGTTATATTTCCCTAATGACTAATAATTTGAGTATTTTCTTTTTTTAAATGCTATTGGTCATTTAGATATATTTCTCTGGGAAGGTCTAATATAAGACTTTGCCCATGCATTAATTTGATGGTCCCATTTTGGTTTTATTGATTTGTTACCCTTAATTAAATAATCTGGAAGAATCATCTGTTATAGGTAATGTATTGTAAATATCTTCTTCCATTGTTTGAATACTTTTGTTCTCATCATGGTTTTAATAAATATTTAATTTAATAATAATTACTTGTAATTAAATCAGATTTGTTAAATGTTAGTTATTGCTTTATTTTTTCTGCTTATCATATCAAATCTTTGCCTACCACAAATTGTAAAGATATACCTTGTCCTATGTTATCTTCTAGTAACTTTATGGTGTTTTGTTTTTCAATTTCACCTAAATGAGTTTTTTTGTTATAAAGAAGTTATCCATGTTATTTTTCCCCCACATGAGTATCCAATTGATTACACACTAGTAGAGATGAGTTTATCTGTTGCAGGAGTATATTGCTTTTTAATAAGGTGATCAAATGTGTGTTGATGAGTTTCTGAATTACCTATTCTGTTTCATTGGCCTATTTGTTTACTAGTCTTGGGTCAGTATATACTCTTGCTTATTATAACTTTTAATAAGATTTAACAACTAGTAGTCTGTGTTCTCAAACTTTGTCCTTCAAGGCTTTTTTGTCAATCCTCAATTCTTTGTTTTTTGATATAAATTTTAGAGTCAGTTTTTGCATTTCCTTTAAAAAAAAACTCCTGGATTTTAAATGGTAGTACATTGAATCACAGTTTTAAACAGAGATGAAAGTTTTCTATAGGATTGCATCCATGACACAATATATTATTTCATGTATTTTAAGTTTTCTTCAATTTCTCTCAATGTTTTCAGGTCTTTTTTGTTCTCGTATGTCTTTCATTAGATTTATTCTAAATTCTTTGTCATTTGCATTTTTCATTAAAAATTAAATTTATAATACAAGTATTTAAAATTCCATCTTCATTCATTAATAATTTATAGAAATTAATTTTCTCTATATTTCCTCTAGATTCACTTTTTCTAATAATTTATTTATAGACTCTTTTGAACTTTCTACATATACAATCATGACAGCTTGAAATGATGATAGCTTTACTTGTTCTTTAACTTTAAGTTTGATTTCCTTTTCTTACTCTATTCAACTGGTTAGGATTTCTATTAAAATGTTGAACAGGTTTGTGGTGGCAAAGATCATTGTCTCTAATCCCAAATGAAAATCTATCAATATTTTATCATTACATGTGAAGTTAAGTAGATGTTTTGTAGATATCACCTACTAATTTGAGGAAGAGATTTTATATTCTTAATCTTCTTACAATTTTATTTCATACCTAATGAGTAACAAATGCTATCGAATGTTTTATGCTTTTATTAAGGTGACCTATGGGTTCTCTTATTTGTCCTTGTGGGAAATGACACTGTCTGACTTTCACATGTTAAGACAAACTTGCATTTGTGAAATAAACCACCTGGATTGTGATTATTAGTATTTCTGTAATATCAACAGATATTATTTGCTAATGTTTGATTTTGTGATTCTTATCTGTGCTCTTTGATGGTCTTATAATTTTCTTATTATATGTGTATATAACATATACATATATATATAAAGATATACTAACATTGTTAAAAAACAAGCTGAGATTTGTTTTTTTTTTTCCTTTTTTATTCTCTGGAGGAGTTTGTGCAAGGTTAGTGTTACTTCTTTCTAAAATATTTGAGGAAATTTACCAATAATGCCTCCTAAATTAAAAATTATCTGTGTGGGAGATTCTTAATTATGGATCAATTTCTTTAATAGATATAAAATTATCTAGGCTTTAACTTTCTTGTCTTATTGACTTTCATATGTTGTTTTGCAGAGAATTTGTCCATTTTATCTAAATTGTCAACTTTATTGACAAGATGTTGTTCAAAATATCCTTCTTCACTTTTAAAATTTTTGTAAGATCCATAATTTTCCCTTTTTAAATTCTGAGATATAGTGTGTCCTGGTGGTTTAGCAATGGGTCCACCATCTCCAGAGGGTATGGGGCACATACACCCCAAAGATTGGGGTTTATCAACCACAGTGACCAGGGCCCGGGGACAAACGAGACAAACAAACTAAATAAAATACATAAATAAGGTGCTTCTTCCTCCTCAGTCTTCCTGCTTGCCTACCCGCCTTCACTCCTATATGAACTTTTCCTTTAAAAAAATTTCTGACATAGGTTATTTTTAGTTTCTTTTGTTTCATAATAGCAATAGTTATAGGATTTATAAAACCAATGCTTTAAACTTTGTTGAAAATTTGCTTTATACACACTTGAAAGATATACATTCTGCCATTTCAGGTATTAAATAAATAAAATATGCAATTTTCCATATATGCCATTTAAGATGCATTTTAAAACTTGTTTTTTTAATCTTAAATTTCCTATATTCCTCTGATAGATTTTCTCTTTGGTCAATACATTTGTTACTGAAAGAAATGCATTAAATTTTCAATCCTAATAAATTTGTGTATTTCTAATTTTTCTTCTTAGCACTGTCTCACACACATGGGGGAAGGGGACACTAGTGTCTGTATACGAATGTTATCTTGTAACATCTTCCTGATGAATTTTCTATTGTTATTATCGACAGTTTCTTTGTTGTAAGTAGTAATTATTTCCCTTCAACATCTGCTTCATCTGCATTTAGTATGATAAAACAAAATCCAGTTTTGCTAATGTTTGTGAAGTATGTATATTTTCCACCCTTTTTCAACATTTGTGAGTATTTCTTAACTCAATATCATTCTTTAATGTCTATATTAGAAATAACAATATTTTTTGCTATTTAGAGTCTCTATTAAAGTAGTTCTTTTACTACTTTTTTAAAAAGGAGTTATTTATTTATTGCTAGAGGCAGAAAGCAGAGAGGAACGAAAGCAAGTAGGCAATCAGGAAGAGAGAAAAGAAAGAAGTGTCTATATATCCATGTAGTTGATCATGTTGGTTGTTCTATAGTACACTTAAACAGCTGGGGTTTCATTGATGATTTCTTCTACTTGAATTTCATCTTTTTTGTAGTTATTCTTGATGGGAAATTTGATCTGATCCAACCTGTTTTCCATGGTAAAAACCTCTTAACTCAAAATACTCTCTACCAAAACACCTTTAATAGTGATAAATATTTATTAAAAAATAAATTCTATATTTACTTGCAAAAGAATGCATTTGTAACTATACATTAAAACCTCAATACTGTTAAAATAAAATCATCTACTGTTATTTTTTATTAGGCATAGAGATGAAATATCAATCTGGAATCAGAATTCTTAATTTTGATATCAGTATAAGTAATGATTTTCTACTTGTTAGTGGTATTAACTGGGCTAAACCAGAAAATATAAAACATTTTTGAACATACAATTTTGTGTGTTCTGATTTTCTGATGTGGAATTTATTTTTAAAAACTAATTGAAAGGTGTCAAAAATCTGTCTTAAATTTTCTATAATTTCCTTGGAGTGACAAGAACTGTTAAAAAGTAAAATACAACATATTCTCCAGTAAAAATTTACATATTCTTAATTGAATACAAACACAGCCAAGAAAACTGAGTGAAAATTAACTTCTTTATAGCTTACAAAGCACTTTCACCTACACTATGTCAGCTAATTCTGGCAACAGTCTTCAAAGCTACTAATAACTTCAACATTCTTATTAATGAGGAAGCTGTCTGGCAGAGTCAGCAAGTATGGAGACTGGGCTCAAGTTCAGGTCTTCTCACACATTCAGCCAATCTCCCAATATTGAATGACTGCTTACCAATGGCGGGCAGGAGCTGAGATGGGAGGAATGGCACAAAGAATAACACTGAAGTAGTCACTGCTCTCATGGAAATGATAAACCATGATGGAAATGGAAAACAAATCAAATGATTACAATGCACAGTGATAAAAGCTATGATGGGGAATTGGGAGGTCCTGAAAAATGAGGGAGATTAAAATCAAATCCGGAGTCAAAGAGGTGGTCAAGGAAGCGTTCCAGAGAAAGAAACTTCTAGAATGAACAAAATAACATCTAGAGGTGGGAAAGCAGTCTGTTTTGAGAAGTTGAAAGGACATCATCGCAGCTGAACTTAGAATATAGGGACTTAGTAGTCCTGAGTGAGGCTAAACCTTTCAATGCCTGTTCTCTGACTCGATACAAGAGAGTTATAAAAAATGTGACCAATTATTTTAGGTGTTAGGAGCTTCCTAAGAATGCCAGAAAGTGTTTTAGAGTATACTAATAGATCGTAATTCCCAAAGCAAATTTGCTTAATTTCTAATTATAAGCCAATTATTAAAAATTCTAAAAGGACTGCTTCATTTAAATGTTGTACATATCCTGCAGAGACTAGCAGAGAGCTAGTGGGTTCTGGATACATATTTGTGATATTGAATTATCAGGGTTGTTAAATGATTGCCTGCCAGGAAAAGGAAACAGAATATGTGACATGCCCTGAGTGGACCAGACAGAGCTCAGAGTTAGACCCGTAGGTAAGGTTGGAGCATGTCGCCATTTCTAGAACACTCTCCTATCAGTCAATAGGAAGTGAACCAAACAAGTATCAGCACTCAAATTTCCGGAAGCAAGACTGGAGTAAGAAAAATTAAGAACAGACCAGTCCACTTAGACCACACAGGAAGGCAGATGTTGAAGCTGAGAAGATGCTCAGACTCTGCCTCTCTCTAGGGAAGCTGTGCAGTCCCCCAACACCTGGGAAAGTCCCTTTGAGTGGTTGCCTGTGATTCCTAGAGGAGTCTGGCCCCTTTCAGTTCAGACTTGCACATGGCAAGTAGATCCTGTTTATAAACCACAAAATACATAAAAATTTTGGGTCCATTTTTTAGTCATGTTGTCAGAGCAGAGAGCAATTCTGGGAGGAAAAAAAGTGTTCCTAGGAGCAGAAATGAGCAGCCATAGGAATGGATGATGCTGGACTACATGAGCCATTTCAACCTGAATCTCTTCAAGATTAGAAACCTGAATGAGTTTCCTTTGGTACTTAAGAGAGGGGCAATTACATACTTCTTTTGTGTGTCACTGCCTTGAAGCTGCATTCTAATCTTTTCTCTAAATGTTTTCTCTACCTCCCTCATCTTAAATATAACAATCTGTCTCCCAAATCATTGCTCAAATGCCTGTTTCTCCCTGTTCTCATGATTTGTGAGAACAAGAAGCTATTTTCCTACCTGCTTACTAGCCTTATTTTTCAATCCTCTCTTGAAGACCCTTTCCCCCTAACTTTATCTCTCTTTTCCATTTTTTTTATTTCTTATACTTATAGTCATATTAAAAAATTCTTCATCTTAAAATAGATAACAAAAGACATCCTACTGAAGGCAGAAGTCATCCATGCATCTGACAAGGTATTAGTATCCAAAGTGTATAAAGAGCTTATAAAGCTCAACAAAGAAAACTAACAATCCAATTAAAAAATGGGTAGAAGATCTGAATAGACATTTCTCCAAAGAAGATAAACAGATGGCTAAGAGGCACATGAAGAGATGTTCCGCATATCTTGTTATTAGGGAAAGGTAAATTAAAACAATCATGAATATCACTTCATACCTGTGAAAATGAAGAAAGAATAGAAAAAAGTAAGTGTTGGTGAGAATGCAGAGAAAATGAACTGCTTAGAAACTGCTTACACTGTTGGTAGGAGTGTAAATTGGTGCACATATTATGAAAAGCAGCGGGGAGATTCCTCAAAAAATTGAAAATTGAAATTGCATATTATCCCATTACCCCACTTCTGGATATTTATGCCAAAACATATTTGTGATTTGAAGAGAATTTGACGAGAAGAATATATGCACCTCCATGTTATTTGCAGTTCATGTGGAATACTACTCAGCCCTAAAATGAAATTCTGCTATTTGCAACAATATGGATGGAGCTAGAGAGTATGTTAGATGAAATTATTCAGAAGGAGAAGACCAGATACCAGATGACCTCACTCATATGTGATATAAAAAAAAAAACAAAGCAAATATGAAAGTACCAAAGGCAATCAAAACTAAGCCTTGGACATTGACAACAAATATGAGGTTACAGAGAGGAAGGGGTAGGGTGTTGGAACCAAAAGGTAGTAGGGGTTCACTGGACAGTGGTGGAGGACTATTAGAAATAAGGCAGTAGGCGTGGTGTGTTTGTTGATGAGTGGACATGCATATCTAAACATTATTTTGCAAATAAGAGTGACCTCAATAAAAAACACAGCTAAACAAAAATAAATAAATAAAAAGCATTTCCCCTGATGCTAGTCCACTAATTACCATAACAATGTCCTTCTTGTCTAGTAAGACAGTACATTCCTACCTCCAGTTCCTGTGCTAAGCACTGTAAATGAAAGGAATAAGTCAGCGATTGTGCCCTGCGTTGGTTTGTGATACTGAAATGATAGATCTGCCTCTATTATCATATTTAGTGCATTATGTTGCGGTCTTGTTTCCTCGCCTGTAACCATGAGACAATAAAGACATATTTCTTGCTCTGGCATCTATGATGTGGCTCTGGCCGCCTTCCACAGAGCCATGGCACAGAAAGAGAGGACTTCAGGGTCCTATGAGACCTCTTGAAATACCTGCTCTGCCACTAGCTTAATCACTTATGCCCACATCTCACTCACCAGAACTAAGCTACATGTCCCAAACCCAATGACAAGTCCAAGGGAGGTTGAAAATGTAGTTTGCATGTGTCCCCAGGAAGAAAAAACTATGAACATACAGCATTATCTCTGCCGAACATTATCATTAATGTCATCCTTTCCATTACTATTTATTTAATTAGCATGTAAGGTACTGAAGGGTATGGACTCAACTTTATTCATATTTTGCTTCTTCAGTTCCTTACACAGTACCCAGTTTATGGCCAGTAGTCAGTAAGTACTTGTTAAATGACTCACTAACTGACCCATTGATGAAATGTGTAAGTGCTTCAGAGAATAAACACATGGTTGACTGTCCAGAGTGAACTGCTGAAGACTTGTAGAAATTGACTTCACCATTGTCAGGTTCTTATGATCTTGGGGAGATTCACCCCAAGACACTCAGGCGTGTCACCCTTTCAGCAGGACTCAGGAGAAGTAAGCAAACATTGAAGTTTATTGACAAAGTAGAAACGGGAAAGTAAGGGTGGGAAGGTGGGTGAAGTGAGAGGACAGAGGGCCAGTTGTTCCCAGAGTTGCCAATCTGAGTTCTAGGAGTTCGGATATTTATGGGGCTCTGGCTGCATTCCAGCCCTTCACTCTACCTAGGAGCCTTTCGGGCTGCTTTTTCCTGGAAAGGGTGGAGAGTTCCCATAACATGATGAATTCTGTGGTCTCAGTGATTGCCTACAGGGGGGTCAAAACCGCAATGCTAATTTTATTATAATGAGCATATAATGTGTAGGGTTCACCAGATGCAAGTTACTCCTTCTGTGTCTGCATTGCAGGTGGTTGAGACAACCTGTAAGTTTCCACTCTGGTTCATCTCTTCTAAGATCACTGATTGCTGAGTCCCCTGACCTTTAAGCTGATTGGTGAAAACTCCTTTCTGTTGTTTGCCTGTGGCCTCAATATGTCTCCTTCCTTATCAACCCTGTTTGCACTGAAATCTGTGACCTTATCAGCTGGCACATGTATGTCCTCTCCTCTGCCTCTCCTTACTCCCTACTCATGTCTATCTGCTGCCTAACAATGCTCCTTTTGGGAGACAGTTCTCCATGGTTCTCACATTCCACACTTTTTGCCAGTGATTGCCTTTGTTCTAGAACACTGCGGTCTCAGAAGCTAGAAATAATGTCTCCCTCCAGAGCTGAAAGAATTTTTGCTCGTAGCACTATGAGACAAGAATGATGCTCTGAAGTAAAGAGCAGGCTGATTATCACTCAATATAACACAGGGAACAGCTAACTCAACAGCAAAAGGAGATCATACTGACTGCCCTTTCTGAAAGTACCAGGTGCCCAGAGTTCAGGATCCTCTCCCAGCATATGACCCCATGTACGTGCATGTGCCATCTTACTCATCACACCACCCTAGGGGATAGTGCCTCAGGAACTAGCACAGAGATGCAGACACTCTGGCTCCTTCTGTGTCGGTGACTAGAGAAACCAGGCTTCATCTCTGCCCCAGAAAGGAGTCACCTGTCTTCTGCCAGCATCCTTGCAACTGCGTCAGGATAATAGTTAGCTTATAAGTAGAGTAAAATCTCAGGCAGTTCAGTTCTTGATAATTCCTGCCACTAGAAATTTACCCTTTTCTGTTTTATGTCCATTCTATTCTCGACCTGGTTTGTTTTGCATGAATTTGGTACATTAAACTAAAAACCCAGCTCCAAAAAAAGGGTCTTGCCTATCTCTACTTATTTTGAATATTGTTTTGCAGAAAAATGTAAAAGCTGCTTCCTGTATTTATTTTCCTCCCTCCGCAAAAAAAAATTCATTTTGTTATTGATGTAAAAAAATTGTCATGCTGCTGAGAATTATATATTTTTGAGGTTTGAGTCAAAGCTGTTGATGTCATTATTTCCTCTTGCTAAAGTTACAGAGGTTCCTGTTTGAAAAAGGCATTAACAGACATGCTGATCAGAATGGCTGACACACAGAGGCTCTGTGAATACCTGGCATGTTTCAAACAGTTCAGAATGTTTCAGGATGTCTTCCCGCCTCCCCCTTTGTTCCGGTGACAATGTCTTTGCTGAATGCAGGTATGTCCCTCAGACGGTCTTCCTAGCAAGGACCAAGCTCTGTGCCAGACGCCTGTGGAAACAAGCCTCCAATTTCTCAGAGGAGAAATGGAATGGAATGGAAAATCGTTTGTCACGCCAGATCAAAGCAGGGCATTTGCATGTGTTTGTTCTATTCCTCATGCTCTTAGATGCCCACCACTGTGTCTTTGGCTACAAATTGTCTACTGGAGCAGAAGGGTCAAAAAGAGAATAAATACATATTTCTAGGGGAGCAAATGAGTTTGCCATTGGTTGACAGTGATGAATACTCAGTCTCTAAGGAGTTCTTTAAACTCAGTTCTTCAACATGATTCTCTCGGAATCTTACAGAAGGAAGGAAGCCTTGCTCTGTGGCAGTAAAAAGAACAGAAAATTTCAAACTGCTCCCTGAGAGAGTGAGAGAAAGTCTAGTGTCTTTCTAACTACAGGTGAGGTAGATTAAGGGCACAGGGATAAATACTGCAGTATTTATGACAAACAACTTATGTTCACTAACGGAAGATTTCTAATGGATTCACCTATCTGCTCATTTCCAGCAATGTCAGTGTTGTTTTCCTAACAGAAATGGAGTGAAACAGCCATAAAACCTAAGACTTAGGGATTCTAGAAAACTTTTCTCTCTTTTCATTTCAAATAAGAATTATACATCTATAGTATGCAAAAGGAGTCACAGAAAGAAACAGCTAGTTTAGTGTGCCGCAGGTTAGGTTTCTTACATGATATCAAAAAATCATATTTCTATCAACATCTTTTCATACTTCAAGCACCCTAGCATCAAAAAGAGGTTTATAATAGACAAATGACAAAGAGACTGTAGTGCTCGATCTCTGAATTTGCTCTTTTAAAACTAAACCAAGACTAACGCATTGCAATGCACACATAACATTTCTCTTCCACAGAGGAGCCCTTTGCCGGCGTCACACTATCCTGCATACTTACTCTTGCTATGTGGTTTGGGCCAGGCTGCGAGCAAGCCTGCCTAGTTCCTTGCTTTAGAACTGGAAGACAATCATCTTTTCATGTTACTCAAGGATGCCACCTAGAAAAGCATTGTAAAATTGTGTTAAGATATCTAAACAAGGTGCTTCCACAGGCATCTGGCACAGAGCTCAGTCCTTGCAAGGAAGACTCTCTTGGGGACACATGTGCACTGAGAAAACTTTGTCACCAGAATCCTGAAACATTCTGAATTGCTTGGAACACGCCAGGTATTTACAGAGCCTCTGTGAGTCAATTCCTTCTTATCGTCATGTCTGCTAATGCTTTTTTAAAATAGAAATTGCCAACAGAATCACAGTGAAATCAAGGCTCTCTCCTCTCCTCTCCACTTCGCACATCTGAGAGGGACTGGAAACAGGATGTGGGGTTGTAGTGGGAATGTGGACAGGGTTGGGGACAGAGATGAAGTCTTCTCAGTCTTCTAAGGTCCAGCAGATATAGATCACTGCCCATTGGTGGTTGTTCTGTGTAATTACCACTTAATACATGTTATTTAGGGAGATTTACTTATTTATTTATATAATGAATACATACTTATTGTAGAATCATAGAACATACAGAAAAGTAAGGATGCCTGCCTCCTCCCACCCCATCCCCAATAATTTGATGGCTTGACCACTGCAGACAGCCATTGTGAGCTTGCACAGAAGTGTCACAGTCAGCCCAGTTGCTCTGACACAACATCATAGACAAGATGGGAAGCACAGAGAATAACTCTCGGGGCCCAGGAGGCTGGAGTGGAGTAAGCAGGCAGGCACAGGTGGTTCAGCTGAAAGTCCCCTTCTGCATTGCAGGTAGCCTGTGTCCTCAGAGATGTCACTGTGTCCTTAGACACAAAAGGAGCTGGGAGGCTTTGAATAAAAGATGAATCTCCTCACACGGGCTTCACCCTCAGGATCTGATCACTTCCCAAAGGTCCCATCTCCAAACACCATCAGTGGGGATGAGGTTTCACTTATGACTCTTGAACTCCCCACTATAGCAAAGAGTAATCAAATCTGCAAGTAGTTACAGAGTGGCTGCAAATGCATGCTCTAGAAAATTCCAGGCCCACACACAAGCTTATTGCTATTGTTCCTCTGATATTGCCCCCTTCCCCACCCTTTTTTTCACCTCTTGTCCCTGATGCCTGAGAAGTGTGGTCCTGTAGTGTTTAAAGGCATCATCTTCTCTGTGGCCCCACTGGTTCAGAAGTTTGTCCTTCATTCTCCATCCAACGAGGAGAGGAGGGAAGCAGGCTGTTCCCATGGGGCTAAGTGAAGGACCATTCTCCTGTCATTTTTACAAGTTCAAGATACTCTCTGTCTAGAAATTTGGTAGAACATAAGCCCATCTTATATGGGTGACGGAAATTCAAGCACTTGTTTCTGCCTCGAATCCCCTCCTGTTAATTCTGGACAGAAGATGTGTACTGGGTGATACTCCCACCAATGTGTCCCAGAGTGGGTTGGCCTCAGATGAAATGGGGGTGTGGAAGTTCAAAGAAAGAGTTGCCCCAATTCTCTGCGGTTCTTTGCAAGCTGAACAAAGAAACAAATTAACAATAGGTATGATTAATCAGAGAAAAGCCCAAATTTAAAAACATAGGTATGGAGACTTAACATGGCAGCAAATCCTGAGGTATCTGGGGCTGACCTACATTTCTATCTCATGCAGAAGTCTGAGAAAGAGGACCTGGATGTTAGGGGAGAGAATCCCACATGGCAAGGAGATAGGTTTCTTCGACAGAGAGGACTATTCCAGAGAAACTAAATTTTGGATTAATCCTCCCAAACTACATTCCTGTGGGGATAAGGGATGAAAGACCACCTTTGGATTAGGAGAAAGGTGGAGGCCCAGGGGGTGGCAGATGGCTTCTTTGATTAAGGCAAAAGCTTAAGAGATAGTCCTTTGCCTGTGGGGCTGCCCTCTCCTGACTGTTCTTGACCTCTTGTCAGAATGGAGTGTCCACAAGAGACCAACTCTGAGACTTGGGGTGAAATGCTTTAACCACTACAATGGTGCAGGACAAGACCGATAAAGAGACTGCACTAACCCTTCTGGTGATGGGGTTGCATTCAAGAGATGCCTGTCTTCCCCTCATTCTATACCAGGTATGTGGACCTTATTCCAAACCATGTGCTCTGTAAGTCCCTTCTTCCTACTTCTTCCACACATCTTCATGTCTCCCCTCCACCCCCGTTTCTTCAGGGACATTTGTTTCCTATTTGAACAACTAAAGTAGGAGTTTCTCGTTAGCACATAGAGTCAAAGCAACTGGTTTAGGACAAGCAGAGCTGGACTTAGCACCACTCTGCATGCTATGCTGTGGCTCTGCGCTTCTCATCAAAGCACACATGGCAATGGACTGGCCATTTAAAAATGCTTCCTGGCCAGGCAGCCCGGTTTTTAGCATCATTCTGACCAAACACAGGCATCCCCTTCTCGGTTTCCTTTTCAGTCCCCAGAATACCTTTTCCTGCTGAAGGAGATTTGTCTTGATTTATCCTTGCAAACACCTCGCCTGT
This sequence comes from Solenodon paradoxus, assembly GCA_004363575.1. NCBI lineage: Eukaryota > Metazoa > Chordata > Mammalia > Eulipotyphla > Solenodontidae > Solenodon > Solenodon paradoxus. The sequence goes on along the minus strand of RJWH01007712.1, from coordinate 6,065 downwards.
GCCACCTCATCATGGCTCTTTCCTGGAGCGGCCCCGTTACATTGGCAGAAAAAAGCTGTTCCAGGAAGACACAGTCTGGAACTGGCCATCTGTTACTTTGGTGCCCCAGTCACCGCAGGGGCAATCTGCTGTTCTCGCCTCCTTGCCCTGGAAAACAAGGGAGTCACACTCTACACTTGGTTATTATTCTAGGAACAAAGATCTCCAAAGTGAGAATGCATCTACAAACCATGGTCCCGTCTTTAGAAAACGCGTGACCTGTTTCAGTTGATATTTCAGAGCTAGAAGCAGCCCCACACAGTCTCCACTACACAGGAGATCTGGATGAGCTGCATGTGTACATCACCGCCTGTGATTTGGACATTGATAAGAAAAACATATTTTGATCTTTCTTCATTCCTCAGACAAATTCGGCCTTCCTCCGCAGTTGCTGGCTCCCAGCTCCTCCAAACCCTTGGAATTTCCTGATCATCAGAGCAAAGAGAGAATCTTTTGTTGGAATAGTTGGTCTCTTGTCCTCCGTTCCTGAGAAAGCTTCAGGCCTTAAAATTTTTGCTGGCAGTCTTGTTATTCTCAGTGGTCAATGTGAATGAGGGGACCTTTGGAAAATACTTGTGGATGGGGGCTGGTTGACAAGGAACCAGCCATGTGTTTAAAAAGTACTTGTAATCCCATCCCTGGTCTCCCAGGAAGGGAGAGGGGATAGAGGTTGTGTATAATTGCCAATGGCCAATGATTTAATCAATCACATCTATGCAGTGAGGTTTCCATAAATCCCAAGCTAGGGGTTTCCGAGAGATGCTGAGTTGGTGATGGCGTGAAGACATGGGAAGTGGGGGGTCCCTCAAGAGGGCGGGGAAGTTCTGTTCCTTCCCCCACACCTTGCTCTGGGCATCTCTCCCATCTGGCTGTGCTGAAGCTAAATCCTTGGAAATAAATCAGTGATCTAGTAGGTAAATAGGTTTCCTCAGTGCTGTCTGCTTTTTTAGAAAATTGGTCAAACACGAGGTGGGCATCCTGGCAACTTCTGATGTATGTATAGCCAGTGGGCTTGTGGCCAGCATCTGAAGTCTTAGGAGTGGTCATGGGAACTTCCAGTCTGTAGCCAGTTGATCAGAAACACAGGGGACATCCTGGGCTAGAAATAGTTGTCTGATGTGGGAGAGGAGCCCTTCACCTGTGGAATCTGAAAATATCTCCAGGTAGAGAGTGTCAAAGTTGAGGACACTCTGCTCTCCCACTGGTGTCTGAGAAATGCTTGTTGGTGTGGGGGCGTCTGCACACCCATGTTAGAAACTGAGCTGCAAAACAGCAATCCTGACAAATCTGAAAATGATCATCAAACTGGTGGGAGCTCCAGAAGTTTATGTAGGGTTCTGTATAAAGCTGTTTCACATGACTCTTGAAGCTGATTAGGAAACAGACAAACCCAGGTTCTGATTTCAGTTCTGCACATTCAGTTTGCAGACCTTGGGCCAGTTTCAGAGTCAGCCTCCATGTCTGTGAAACAGGAGGGTTGATGATGATGGCCTCAGAGACCAAGGGTCTCTGTGTCTACTGTGTCCCCATGCTGAGCCGGGTGCTTGTCCCATCACGTCCCTGAATCCTCACATCAAACCAGCGAGTGAAGAGTTCTAACCCTCTTTACAAAGGGAGATACTGAGGGAAGGAAAAAGATACAGTGGGCGTGAGGATGAGTGAGGTGAACCATTAAAGCTTGCACTGTTGACCCTCCTCTGATCATGTCAGTCCAATGTGGACTGACCTTGGAACACACCTTGCTTTGTGTTGCACACTTCCCTTCCTGTCAGCCACCACTACATATGTTCATTTCCTTTTTCCTGTGAAACTCCCCCTAACTCACTGAAAGTAAGATGATCCTTGTCTGTGAAAAAGAAATATGACTTGTGTTCTTCACCTCTACATCCTTATAATAAAAGGCACTGCTCTCTTAAGTAAACATGTAGGATATGCTTAAACATTTATGTGGATGGCAGCCTGTTTCTCAATGTGTGGCTCTCCCGAACAAGCTTCCACTTAGACAAAGTTGGCAGTCCCCTTTTATTCCTTTTTTTAGGATATGATTACCCAAAGTGTATAAAACTCAAATGACAAGGAAGTAATTAATTTTGAAAAGTCTTCCCCACAAAACTCCACCTTCCAAAGTATGAACACCTTTAATAGAATGTAACAAACATATCGTATTCCTCCATCTTTTTTATCTATACATGCTAGCCTGTTATTGTTATAAAACAAATACACAGACGTGCATTCCTTTTACAGACTGTTAGTATTCCACTGTATGAATATACCTAATATATGTGTAATTCTCCTGCTTTGGAAGAGCCAAGCTTTTCAGGAGCTCACATTCATACTTTTACATCCACACACTCACTCACTTACAGGTGAGATATTCCTCATAAGCTTGTCAGTGCTGCTAGGGAACCCAATCATTACTTCTTTGTTATGAAAATCTCTTGTTTCTATATATGCTCTGTTCAAATGCAGGTACTCTGAGTTCCTAACTCAGTAGGTAACTAACCCTGAGAATTTGGTGCCCAAATAAATTGAGGGACAGGGACAGAAAAGGAAAAGGAGGGTTGGGGTATGTGACAGAGAAGCCTTTGTCATTGCAGTTGTTTCCTGGTGGCTGTTTTCATTAGCATTACATGATCTCTTTTATACCATCAACTCCACAATAGCAGAAGGCACCTCCTACAATCATCTGAATGAACGGAGTCCACATACTGCAGTGAAGAATTTTCCTAGGTATCATGGTATGCTCTTTTTTTAATAAATAAAAATGCTCTGTCCACACAACACACATTCCTAGAGTCCACGGTTCAGAAAGTAGCTATTCAAGTTACTCAAAGAATAAACTCCTGGCTTTCACTCAAGAACTCACTTTATTTAAAGGAGCTGCTTGGCCTGATTGGTGAACCAGAAGATCTAACAAGAGAAAATATCCAAACTGAAGCACAAAGAAGCAAAAAAGACTAAGAACAGAGCCTCTGAAACCCCATGATCCAATATCAAGCAGTCACAGCTATATGTAATTGAAGTCCTAGAAAAGAAAGGGAATAAAAATCATTTGAGGTGTGCCCTGATGAAACAGTGGTTAGGTCTGCTGCCCCCCAAGAGACCCAGTTCACATCCTTGAGCTGGTGCAGGGAGGTGGGGGTGTATGGGTGTGGGGGGAAGACACCAAGACGAACAATAAAATAGAATAAATAAAAATGCCTCTTCCTCCTTCTTCCTGCCTGCATGTCTACTCACTCTCATTCCTGCCTGTGCCTTTCCTTTTTTAAAAAAAAATCATTTAAAAAACTGATCCTAGCACACCTGCTATATTGGTGGAATCTTAAAAAACAAAACAAAAAATGAGCACTTGTGTAGATGTAAATAATAGACTGGTGGTAGCCAGAGGTGGGGGTGGTGGAAGAAATGGGTGGAGGGGGGAAAAGTATAAACTTCCAGTTATAAATTAAATAAGTCATAGTGATGTAGTATACAGCACGGGGACTATAGTTAACATAGTACAGTCCAGTGTATTTCCAATTTACTGAGTAGATATTAAATATTCTCATTCAAAATTTAGTGATGGATGTTAACTAGACTTATTGTGGTTATCATTTCACAATATATGCAAATAATGAACCAATGAACCATTATGTTTACACAATGCTATATCTCAATGATACCTCCAAATTATTTGACAACTTTAATAAAATGTATCTATATATAACTTCTGTTCATCTTATTCTAAGTGAATTAATAAAAGTTTTATTTTCTAGTTGACGCAACCTTGTTATAATATTATATAAGTTTCAGCTGTATATCATTATGTACATCTGTATATACATCATTACATTCTCCACTAAAAGTCCAGTTCTTTCCTTCATCATATAATTGACATTTTTTTAATTTAAAAGAAGTCCTAGAAGAAAATAAAGAATAAAATCATCAGAACCTTTGAGAAGGTAATTTTTTCTTAGGTCACAGAAATCAAAATCATAAAGAAAAACAAACATAATTAGACTTCAGAAAAATTTTGAACTTTTGCTCTCTGAATACACAAGCAGTGACAGCAAAAATAGGATGTGCCCTTGTGGCTCAGACAGCTGAGATGCTGGTGTGCAAACCATTTAAAGTCCAAGGACCCTGGTTCAAGACCTTGAAAACTAAAATGAATGACTAAATAAATAAATGTCTCTTCCTTCTTACCTCTCTTTAAAAATAAACAAACAAAACAAAAACAACAACTAAACAAAAAGACAGCAAAAATATTTTCTATCTGACAAAAATCTTGGATGCAGATTATTTTTAAATTATTCGACTCAATCATTAGAAAATAAATTTAAAAGTGAGCAAAAGATTTAAACATTCAGTAGAAACAAATGGTCAATAAAACACATAAATGGTTAATTAATATCATTAGCCACTAGAGAAATTCACATTATAACTAAACTGAGAAACAATTATACGTCTATTAGAACAACGAAAAATAAAAAGACTGACAATGTGATATATAGCTGAGTATAGGGAATGTCAACTAATAGAAACAATTTGAAAAATAGTTGGTAGTTTCCTTTAAAGTTAGTGTACACTTACTAAGATTAAAAAATTCTGCTATATATTTAATAAAACGCTTGTACACAGATGTTCATAGCAGCTCTTTAACAATATACAAACATTTAAAACAACCCCATCAACCGTTGAGTAAATAAAGAATGTCATTTAATATGATAGGATACACTTCAGGAATTTAATAATATGTACCACAAAAATACAGATAGCTCTTAAAATCATTATGCTGTGGAAAGACATCAGATAAAAGTATAACGTATTTTCATTTATCCATTTATATGAAACTCTGGACAAGGGAAAATCTCTGTCATTATAGAAGGCAAATAAGTGGCTGTCTGGGGTTATAGTTGCAGAGAATGACAGCAAAAGAACATCAGGAAACTTTTGGGGTGAGAAAAAAAAAGTGCTGTATATCTTGAACGGGATGATGACTATACAAGTAGACAGACTTTTGTCAAAACTTATCCAATGGTACACATAAAATGCATGCATTCCATTGTATGTAAATTACACCTTACTAAAGTTTTGTTTTAGTGCTATGCGATCACAATTATTTTCTGATTATCTTGGACTCATCTTTGTTGTCTATTACTAGATAAATCAGGAGTTGCTTAATAATCCTTTTTACAAATATAAATACAGACTATCTTTGCATGACAGTAAATGTAGATGTTTACAGATAATGCCTTTTCTCCTTTATACTTCTCCACAATCAAATTTACATATAGCACTTACTGCTCTAACCAATCACTGAATGACATATAGCTCCTATCCTTACAATGTGTTCTTATAATTAACTTTCTCTCCTCTTGTTAGTAATCAATATACCTGATATCCTTGCTAATTGGAAACAAATCACATTCAAAAGAAATGTGTATTTCTTTGTTTGCTGGTAAGACTAGGCATGTTTTTTCCAAGGCTTTCTGAGTAGAGTCTGCTTTTTCTGTATCAGTCCCCACGTTGCTCTGTGATTGCCTCAAATTTATCATTTTATTCAGGAAAATTGTCAACTTTAACATACTTAAACTTCCCATTTGGGAATATATGTCTCTCTTTTCAAATATCTGACCAAGGAATTTTTCATTAGCTTTCTTAAGCCTTTCTAAGTATTTTATATTTCTTATCATTATTGTAATTGACTTTTTTTTCTGTCATACTTTTGAGTTGGTTTTTGCTGGTATGGAGAAAACTATTATTCTTATGCTAGTATTTTTGTTTTATAATATTGAAATCATTCGCTTAATAGCCTAATTTTCAGTCATATTACCTACAAAGGAATAGCAAGTTTCATTTCCTCCTCCAATACTTACACCTCTTGTTTATTTGTTTTATAATTAGCTGAAACTTCCAAAACAACATTAAATAAAAATGATAGTCATCTTGTCTTTCCTCTAAATGTAATAACAATCAGTGCCTACAGTATTTTCCATTAAAAGTTGGCTATTGGGCGTGCCCTGGTGGAGTAATGGTTTGGTCAA
>RJWH01007711.1:0-37260 GCA_004363575.1 Solenodon paradoxus | reverse complement strand
GAGTATTAACTACATACATCCCTGCCAAACTACTTCCTGGCTAGTCGTCAGCCCTCTAGGACATCAGAGGATCTTCTGGTAACGTGCCTGTGGTGCTTAGAGGTCCCATCAGCCAGGCCAAAGGATGGGAAATCCAGTCCTTCAGTGGACAGGTCAGGGATGTGTTTCTGCACAGGGCTCCATTCAGAACATCCGAGCACACAGACCGCAGGCCCTGGATCTGTACAGAAATGCTCCGCACCTTCCCAGTGTGCCCGATCTTGTCACATCTCCAGGCTGGCTCCCAGAGCTGCTCCTGGCTGGAGACCGGCTCTTGGCTGGGAAACCTGAAGGTGGGACTCGGAGAGAGCCATGTGTTACCTGATGGAGGAGGGCAGTGACTGAAAGGGAGCCTGAGGCAGGAGGGGCCTTCTGGGAGCTGGTAACTTGCGCACCACCCTCTGTGTACATGTTACACAGCGATCAGAAAAAAGTCAGATTGGCAATGCAGCTGTGGGAATGAACCTAAAATAAATGCCTGAGGAACAATAACAGAGGAAGCGCGCTGTACTCTAATAGTTGGAGCGGCGCAACTCGGCAGTAAACGCCTTCAGATTTGAGGCCATAACTTTCAAGTCTGTGTCACCAGTACCAACATAGAGCCTGGCATACAGACGGTGTCCAATGAATGCTCACTGACTCGCTACCTTTAGCCTCTCCTTCCTCTTTCCTATTCCTGACCCCCAATCATAGGAAAAGCCGTTGCAGAAGGGGCTTGGCTCCTGATGCCCCCACTGTACCAAGGTCAGCACTTTCTTATACACGCTCCCTGTCATTGGTGGTGACCGAGATGATGCAGGACAGGTAAGACAACGATGGATGAAGCCCCTAGCTGAGCTGGCTGCTTATCATGAAAGCACTTCATTTGATTTTCATGGTGAGCCCTGTGAGGTGGGGGCTGCTGCTAATCTGCTGTTACACGTGTCCACACCAAAGCACAGAGAACTTCAATGACTTGCCCAAAGTCACACAACAAGTAAGCGGCAAAGCCTACATTAAACCCGGCAATTTCGGCCCCAAGTCTGTGCTCTCAAGCCCCATGGAACCCTGCCTTTATGTAGATGACAATTTCATAGACTCAGGAGACATTTCTACAGAACATTCGATAAATGCTACTAGCTGAATAGAGAGGACTTTATTCTACACCATAAAAAGAACCAGTGCTAGAACTAGTGGTTTCTATTGTCAGCAACTGAGGTGGAAGGTGGGGACCGGCCCCCGGAGGAGGGGGTGCGTGCTGAGCCTCCAGGCCTAGCAAGTAGGTGTTCCTTGGATCAGAGCAAACAAAATCCGACTCATAGAAGAAAGATCCCTTGCTATTCCCCCACCCCCCTCAGGATCTGAACAGATAATCAGAGCGTGCAGACATTCAGCAGTAATCAATTAGTACCTACTTTAGATTAAATTGAGAATATGTAAATCGGGCGCCTCATCAAGGCTGCACAGAGCCAGTGATTTGAGACGCAGGCACCCCAACGACATGCTGCAAACATAGCGAGTCTCTGCGACACAGAAGGACATGCAAATCTTGTCCCACAGTCTAAAATTGCTTGGACTGGGAATCCTGCTGCTCATTACACACACACACACACACACTCTCTCTCTCTCTCTCTCTCTCTCTCTCTCTCTCTCTCTCTCTCTCTCTCTTTTTCTCTCTCTCTCTCTCTCTCTCACACACACACACACACCCACGTGCACACGTACATGCATACATACATTTTCCTTACCCATTCTTCTCCATCTTTCCAGAGGCACGTGATTTCTTACATGGGCAGGATAAGCTCTCAGCGTTAACACCCAGTGTTTACAAACAGCAGGGCATCTTGACATTGACCCATAAGGCTATATCACTTCAAAGATCTAGTAAGTTAAGCTTGTTTTGGTGTTTGGTGACTGTTTGGATTTTTAGAACACTATAAACAAAACCCTCAGCTAAATATGATGAGGGCTTCTTGGATTCTTCTTCAAATTCTCAGAAACGGAAATGAGAGAAGAAACACCTATCAGGTTTCCAAAGGTATTTCCGGGAGCAGACTTGATATGCCACCCAAGAAACAAACATACTCAAGTACCAAACAAAATGGGGAAACAGGCCCATGGATCAACAAGCCTGGGGAGGTGAAGCGGTTGGACCTGGAGGTGAAGTGGGTAAGACCTGCCTTTCCTAAGACGGTCCCACACTGATCTGTCTGGGCAGGTCCCCTAGTAGCAAACGCTGGTCAGGAAAAATGGCAGCTCTCAGAGAAAGGGTATTCCAGATTGTGGGCCTCCAAATAATCGTTGTTGAGGCCTGGAATGCTGATATTTTTCATTGAATTCTCTCGAAGGCATGTCATAAGTGAGAAAAAAAAAAAAAAAGCTCGTTGTCAGCCACAGAGTATGGTGCTGAGCCTACTGAGCGAAAGCTGAGGGTCTTTAAATGTGGCTGTATGGTCAGTGGGGTTGAAAATAAACAGAGGAGTTCCACAAGTTTTCACTGAGCCCAAAGTAAGGAGAAGTATTCCAGTTGGAACTGTGATTCTCACCTACTCAGAGCACTGAAATCATTATACCATCTGAGCTCTCCCTACCACCTTCTTCGTAGGAATGCTGACAGCATATATTATTTTTTAAAACTTAAATGAATTAAGAGAAAATGACTTTTAGCAGAATTCTTAGATATTCCCAATAACTAACAAGTATTATTTGCACTTCTCAAATGCCAGACACATTACTAGACATAAAAGTAAAGACATGTGAAAAGTATAAATATATAGTTCATAAATAAAGATACGAAAAGTATTCCTTAGGCAGTTTGCATTCCAATTCAAAAGACAGAGATGGTTTAGGAAATGATCAGAAAATGGTCAAAAATAAGGGAAGGGGCAGAGATCTGAAATGGCAGAGAACTGGTTATTTGGGAATCCTCAGAGAGTGGAATTGAAAAAGGAGGTTAAGTTGTCCCTCACATTTGGGAAGGAGAGCTTGAATTCAGGGAAAAGAGCAGGAAGAGAGGATATTCCCATGACAGAATGGATACGAAGAGAATACTAATGACACCAACTCCTATTTCATGCTGAGTGTGGTAGATTATAAAAATGCTTACAAATTATTCACCTCTCTGCATTCACTTCTTTGCAAAGTGACATTGCAACCCCTCCCATCAAGAGACACGTCTATTTCTATACTTCTTGAATCTGGGTGTCTACGTGACTGGCATTGGCCTACGGGACATTCACAAAGGCAATATAGGCAGTGGTTTGAAGAAGACTTACGCATTGGGTAGGTCTCTTGTGGCACTGAGAACCATGAGACCACCATGTGAATGAACCTATTGGAGAGGATACATGGAGGAGAATAGAGGTTCCCTAGCTAACAGCCTTCCAACTATCAAACATATGAGGGAGAGCATTCTTGATCGCCCAACACACTGGCGACCACAGATGCATTAACAAGCAGAGCAGAGACCAGCCACGTCATTTCAGATCAGAAGCCATACTCAGCCAGCACACAGAATTAAAAGTTAAATAAAAAGGTACTATTTTAAATCCCTAGATTCAAGGGTGACTTGTTATGCAACTAAGGGTAAGTTTGGACACATGTAGAATAAATTAATCTGCAAGGGACACAAATTGAGTGGTCAAGATAATGGAGACTCCAAAAAGCAGAAAGAGTGAAAGATAATCAAGTATCCCAGGGGTTCTTTGGCAGAGGGATACTTGGGTTTAACAGTGACATTTTGAGAAAAAGTGAATGCTAGATTATAGGGGTAAGGCTTAAAATGGAGAGTCCCAGTTTGATGGTACCAGGGCTTATAGAAGGGAGGATCTAAAACCTCAGGAGCATTTCAGACATTAAGCAAGACATTAAGACAGATAAACTATTGAGTAGGAAAGGATGAAGTCAAATATGCCCCCAAAGTTCATCCTTTTGGACCCTGGGGAAATAATGGTGTTACAGACATCAAAACACAAGTTGGGGAGGGCAGGCAAATCAAGTGGAATTCAGTCAGAAATGTCATGGCTGCAAAAAACTGTTAGAACGCACTTAAAATGGCAATGTATGAGAAGAATCAGGGTATCATGAAGAATGCAAGGGTAAGTTGATCCTCCAAGCCTTATAAGGGAAGGAAAGAGGCTAAGCTTGGAGAACACAGTAGCAAGATTTTGTGGATCTGCACTCCACCACATCATTCCAGGGGGCTCTTATTTTCCACTAAGTTGCATTTAAGAATGAGGATCCGATAGGCTCGTAGGCTTCCCAAGAGATGAGCTCCTGGTTCAGGTGCACATGAATCCAGATCTTGTCTGTTGTGAAAGAAGAGGAGAAGAGCATAAGTATGTAGGATGTACTCTCCAGAGTTGTAAAGAGGCAGATAAGGGACAGAGAGGAAGTGATGAGCGCATCCATAAAATGGGCAAGAACAATGGACCGGGCATGAGCTTGCTGACTTGCAAGTGCAAGCAGAAACTCCAGTTGTAGACGTCCTCCCGGCATTTTGAAACTGGACTGATAGCTGGGCTTAGCTTTCAGATTTGAATGACTTCTGCTTATAAGTGAGAGTGAACAAATAATGTGTAATAATGTGTAATTCATCTTCAAAGTGACAAGAGACAATCCCAGGACAGAAGCCCAGAGTTGTGGGCATTACCTGTAGATGTAAAAGGAGAAAAGGGAATCTATTGAAAAAGGAAAGACAGAGCCAAAGATTGTCAGACAAAAATGATATGACAATCAAAGCAGAGGAGACTGGTCAACCATGTCTAATAAGATGGGGGTCAAGGAAAAGGAGGACAATGAAAACAGTCCTTCTTATGTTTAGGTGATCATTGATGACTTTTATTGAGTTCAAAAGAACAGATAATAGTTAAACCTTCTCCCTCAAGGAAAGGGAAGAAGTGAAGCCATGGGAAGGGTACATAGTAAAACTCTTATCGGTTGACTTGGTACTAATCAAAAAGCAAATAGGCTGAGTGTCTTGGAGGATATAAGGATGGAAAGAAAAAGAACTGGAAGAATCTTCAAATGCCCACAAATCAGCCTTAGGAATGTCTTCTTTTGAGGAAAATAGTGCCTGAATTCAAAGATTGTACAAAGAGACTTCAGCTTTCCATATATCTCCCATAGAGGTATCATCCTATAGTTATGGAACCATTGCCAAAAAGACTGGCTGAGACATGTGTGATTTGTAGAGTCTAAGTTTCTGTAAAACATTTAGTCAAGCAGTTTGGTAACAGTTGAGACAGTGGACATGCCCTTATTGCTCATGGGGATGCCCCTGGGGCTTCCTCCACTGCAGTTAATTTCCAGGACATGGCACCACTAAATATTAGCATGTCCCCTCGTGTTAATGGTAAATGGCAAGAGGCTCTCATAATTTAGATATTTTTATGGCTGTTCTGTGGAAGCTAATTTTGTCTAACAAAACCCCATTAAGTTTTAGCTCTATCCTTTTCCCTTCCTCCAACTCCCAGAACTGGGACTTATATGTTAATTGCAGCCAGTCTATGCTAATTAGGTTTCATTTCTGTTTCTTAAAGAGACAGATGCCAGTAGGCCCTGCCCCAGTCATCACTCCTTCCCATTTCCTTAGCCAGTTTCTCAGAGGTTAAACTCCACACCAGATGAAGAATTCACTTAAGACTCCCACTTGAAGTTGGAAGGCAGAAGGGTCAGGTGTTTCCATATTCCTCACAACTTGCTTTGAAGATCAAATGCTTCTAGTCCATGAAATTTTCAGTGTAGCGTTTCTAATTGAGAAACAAATCAAAATACTATTTGATTCCGTAACTACATACGAAACTCAACAAAAAAACCCTCAAGACCTACAGGAACCATTGCTTCGGACAGAAGACCCTCAATCCTAGTGACTTCATCTGTGCTGTGACAAGTTTAAGCTCATCTCTGTAGGCTGAGTAAGGATTTACATGGCAAGACCTGCCGAAACCGAAGAGTCACCTCTTAGATGAATACTTGGTTCTCTTCATTGAACGAGTGCCTCCTAGGAGCTCAGTAGGCATTTCGGAAGACTTTTTAGAAGACAAAGACCCTACTCAAAAAGGTCTCTAGTCTGCTGGGAAGACATAATAACAATATTATATAAAAGGATATCTTGCTTCTCAAGCACCACTGTGAACTGGATTTACATATATTATCACATTTTAATCACAGCAATAATAAGTAGCTCACGTTCTGTGCATGAGACAGATGGGAAGGTTGAGACTCAGAGGGGCAAGGTATATCAGTTACCCCCTGACACAAACAATACTGTGCAAGTGACCGCCACAACACTCAGTGGCAAACCATAATAAACCTGCTTTTTATTGAGCACAGGTCTTCGGGTCTGCTGGAGCAGTTCTGCTTCAAGATGTGAGTCATCTTGGCTAGGTGGCAGGTGCCATTCAAATCTGTTCCATGTATATTTCACCATTTTTGGACCCAACAGGTAAACCCAGAGTGTGTTCCACTCATGATGATGGTAGAAGCTCAGAAGAACAAATAGGAACACAGGGTGCTTTTAAGGCCCTTTAAGACCTAGGCTCAGAACTCACACACTGTCACTTTCACATTCCATTAACCAATTCAAATCACATGGCGAAGACCAACCTCAATGGACAGGGAAATAGTTTACGTCCAACCAAGTGGGAGAAGCTGCAAAGTTACATAGAAAAGGTTGTGGATGTGTACTTCTAATAGACGTGGAGTGTGAAAAAGTGAAAACACTAGTCTTCCACACGCCAATCAAAACTGGTAAAAATGGGATTCAAACCCAGGATGCTTGGGCTCTAAAACCCATCCTACTCTTTATGGTGTATGCAAGACGTCTAACGAAAAACAATCAAGCATTGTTAAATGAAAAGGAATGACACATTCTGACTGTGAGATTGGGTCCGGATTCACAGAGGAGATACTGGGAGTGTTAAACGATGAAGAAGATTTTTGATAGCAGAGATGATGGTTAGGGCGTTCTGCTGGAGGCAACAGAGGGAGGATGGAAGGAAGGACATGATGTGATTACGAGACTAGTGTCGAGTTCCACAGGATGGTAGGGTGTGGTGAGAGGTGAGGATGGGAAGTTAGGGCGAGCTCAGGAGGGAGATCTCAGCATGTATGTGACATGATCTCATCTGGGATCTCTTGAGCCAGCACTTCTCAAACTTTATAGCACATACAAACCCACTGGGGTTCTTCTTAAAAATTCCAATTCCGATTCAGTAAGTCTCGGGTTGGGAAGCCAAGATTCTGCATCTCTAATGAGGGTGATGCTGCAGTTTCACACTTTGAGCAGCAAGGCTCCTCTAAGCAGTCTGGAGCCATTAGAGGTCAAGGATTGTGTTTTCCACCTCTTCGTTCCCACACAACTTTGGCTTCTACACAACAGACCCACCATCGGGTTGGAGGTTGTTGCTGCTGCTGCTGCTGATGCGTTCCCTTCCTTCTAATTGGCCTCTTGCCCTCCCTCCAGGCTTCCCCAGTCAGCTGTAAAAGCCAAGGCTCTCCAACACCTTGTTGCTTTAGCCGCATGCATACCTATGCTCTAGCCCCGTTTTCTCATTAGAAAGGGAGAAAAACAAAGTGTTGCAAAAAGCAACCTTCTATTACTGGAGGTCTATGCAGATTCATTAGAGCTTGGGGGAAGCCATCAGAAGTTGATTGTGCTTGAAGGGGTTGCTCGTCTCCTCCCATTTCCTAATTTGATTTCACGGCTCTGCAATGAAGTCAGAATTAGAGCCGCATTAAAGACGGAAAGAGAGAGGGAAAAAAAACTCCACCACCAATCAAGTTCTGAAACTTGCAAGGTGCCTTCTCGCAGTCTCCCCAAGGAATCGCCCATTTTCCTAGGGTGAAGGGGACCTGAAGGGGAAATCTCGGGCTGAAATTCATGACTTCTGTAGTTAACTCACACAACAGAGAGATGAGGAATTTCAGAGAAGTCTCACATGTGTGGGTAAGGGGCTCTGGAAAAAGGAGGGAGACAGATTCTGGAAGGCCTGCTTCTGTGTTTGGTACCAGCTGAATGGCACTGGGGCTCGCGTCTCAGAATGTTGTCTTGACCCAATGTCCTGAACTTGAGCTTAGAGGTGTTCTTGCCATGGTCACAGAGACACTTTTTTAAGTTCAGAGGATGCTCAGGTGCCTGCAGCAGATGCTGCTGATGCCCTGCCCGCCTGCCTTTGGCACTCGCTCCTAGATCCTGCAGCTGCTTATCGGGAACATCTGCTAAGCTCTGCCTGAGGGCTTTTATTCTGCCCCTGGGAGCATGTTTAGATCTCAAAGAAGGCAAGATGGATGTGTTGGAGAGTTTCTACTCTGGGAAGCAGCCCTCAGCAAATGAGCGGGTGGATAGGTATCCCAGTTTCCTCACCTCTTGCTGGGAATGACTGAGAGACACTCTTCGTGGTGGTCTCCCAGAGGGACCCCACTGCACTGAGCCCCGATGGGAGCCCTCTGAGGTCACTTGCTCGGTAACACACTTTGTACTGGTGCCTTTTCTTTCCCTGTCTCACTTCTTCATCCTCCTACCAGGGTTTCCTGACTCGCCTTCCAAAGAAACTACTTGTATTCAAATCTTCATCTCAAGATCTGCTTCTGAGCAGAACCACATTAAGACAGGGCCCCAGACGTCCGCCACTAAAATGCTACCTCTTCCACTGGCAACTACTCAGGAGTTTGGACATGAGTGGGATTCTAGGTGTGAACATGTTCAGAAGGAAAGGTGGATCTGGGGCTCAGGACACTCCCCTGGGCAAGGACAGGAGCAGAGGATGTGGGGCGGGGAGTTGGGAACTAGGTGCAAGCAGGTCGCTAATTGCCATGTTCCTGGGTTTTCGCTGCAAAATGAATGGCTTCCTAAGACAGAGGGTTTGAGGTTTGCCTTACTTCTTCCTGAGTGTCACATCAGAGCAAGTCATTTTCTTTTCCTAGACCACGATGTCCTTGAATGTAGTTGAAGATAGTAATAGCATCTATTGCATGTAATATAATGTATATTATACCGGTGAATAATAACAACCAAGCTGCATTGACTTTGGGGCAGAGGAGAAGCCTTAGGCTCTGCAGACCTGAGGATCAAGCCCTCCACTTGCTGGGTAGCCTTGAATCAGCCAGAACCGAACATCTCTGAAATGGTTTCCTTATAAAATGGAGAAATAATATTAATTTGAACCACATGAAATTGCCCATATTTGAATTTTTGATCTACAGAAGCAGCTATTTTACCTGGCTCGACTTCAGAACTACTTTGCAGGGTCTCTGTGAGGAGTTAAAATCATATCTAAAAGGCACCTAGTGTCCTGATTACCCGATATGCCCTCACAATTGCCACGACTAGTATTTTGGAGATGACATCTTCTGGTGATCACACCACAAAAAGTATAAAACCCCACTCAGATTTCACGTTAATAACGCTAAAACAGCCCACAGTCCACTGAGCCCTGTTTACCTGTCTGACCTCCCACCAAGATCGAAATGAAGTGCCAAGCCCTGGACATCCGGATACCGAGAGAAGACACTGGGCTTTGCATTTTCCTGAGCTCCCTGTAGAACAGTCTTTTTGTTTGTATTTCCAAATGTCATATCGAAGCCATTGTGAATCAAAGAACAAGAGATGATTTCGGCTTCTATCTTCGGTGATGCTCAGGTTTAAAAAACAAGGAGGGCCCAACAAAATTAACTTTATCATTTTAAGAAAACGACCATTGCAACTGCTGTTGCAAATATATTCATTATTCTACAGCGCCGAGTGCTGTGCACCAGTGCGCGCGGCATCTGTCGCTCACTAATTCTCCCGTTATTATTACCCACTGAAAGGGCAGGCGGGAGAGAATTCCAGGCAATCTCTCTCAGCAGAGGTGTGCAGGTTTCATGGAGCACTCAGACTCCCCCAGACGTGCTCCTTGAGCATTTGACTTGCTAATCTTGTTGACGTGACAGGAAGAAAAATCAAAAATAGCTAATGGCCTTAATTTTCTTATATCTGACAGCTAGCCAATTCATCCCACCCTAAACAGTTACTCATCTGATCTCTCTCTCTTTCTCTCTCTCTCTCTCTCTCTCTCTCTCTCTCTCTCTCTCTCTCTCTCTCTCTCTCTCTCTCTCTCTCTCTCTCTCTCTCTCTCTCTCTCTCACACACACACACACACACACACACACACGGCTGTGACTGACATGTTGGGAAAAGAGGCTTATGTATGTGAGTGCGTGAGAGAGAGACGGGGCTTAATTTTATTTCTTTGCTTCTCAGAAAGGTCACAAATCACAGAGGCAAAGAGGCTACTCACATGGCAGTCTGGGAGAGAGGAACACGATGTCCTCATTCAAGTCCGATGGCAAACAGACACGGTCAGGATGGCATGTGGTGTCCGTCACTCACGGTGACCATTGGGAATAGGAAACAGCAGAATCAAGCCTGGGAGGCAGATCTGGTGACTGACGGGTAGGCTGCAGGCCCTGGTGGTGACAGCTGCCCCTGCAGACTGTCTGCAGACGAATGGGAAGCCCAGCCCGGGGAGGGCAGAAGGGTCTGGACCAGGCAGCGGGCACTGCTGTGTCAGAACTCAGGCTCTGAGGCAGCCCCTAGGGAGGAATTTGGCAGATAGGCATTTAGCATTCGTTGCTTCTCTTTCCTCCCCTCCCCTGGTTCCCGTCTCTGGGGTTAAACTCGAAGCCTGGAGCCGGCTGTATTTGGGAACATAAGAGAGTAGGGAGCCAGGCCTGTGGCTGACCAAGTGAAACTGAACTGCCCTTTGTGTGTGCATGTGTGCGTGCGTGTGCGCGTGTGAGTATGTGCCTGTGTGTGTGTTGGGGTGGATGGTTCTGCATTTTAAAGGGATGGATTAATGGCTAAATGGCTGTTCTATGCTTTAAAGGGCCAGCTGTTCGGCAGTTTGTATTACAAGATTT
This sequence comes from Solenodon paradoxus, assembly GCA_004363575.1. Classification (NCBI taxonomy): domain Eukaryota; kingdom Metazoa; phylum Chordata; class Mammalia; order Eulipotyphla; family Solenodontidae; genus Solenodon; species Solenodon paradoxus. The sequence goes on along the minus strand of RJWH01007711.1, from coordinate 26,340 downwards.
ATCTCTCGGAATGGTTTTTTTAAATCACTCCCCCCCCCGCCCCCCCAACTTCCCCAGCTGTAGGCTTGTTGTTATGGAGGAGGAAAAACAATGTCAGGGTGGAGAAAAAGCATCCAAGTGTGCGACTTAGACCTTTCCCATAAAGCAGAGGCCTGGAAGCTGCTTCCCTCGGAGGGGTTTCTCTAAATGTCTTCGAGTGTCTGGATTATCAGGCTATGGCGGATTTGCTTCCAAAACAGGAAACTCTTAAGCAATCGCCGGGAAAACAAGGATCCTATTCCCTTTAGTTTGTCTCATCTCCACCCCTCTACCTGCCTATTTGCTCCAGGAGGGAAGCAGTCTTAATCTTTAACTCCCGTGACTTGCCCACCCCCACCTACCTGTCCTCAACTCTGTCTTTGACCTCCTAGCTCCTTCCCTGGCCCAGTACCTTCTACCTCTACCTTTCCACAGGCCATTCTCCAGCTTGCAGGAGGCCTCCTTGTTCCAGAACGCCTCCCCTCCCTCCCTCCATTGAGCTCCAAAGGCTCTCAGCTCACGGGCTCCTGAGAGCCTTCGCCCCAGTCCAGGTTTTTGTGGGTTCCTTGTGCTTCCCTGCTGTCTTCTGACATTGGGCTCCTTGTCCTCATTGTATTTCGCACCCTCCGTTACCTACGGCCTGACTACAATGTGGGAGTGGGGTGTCCAGAGACTCCCCTTGTTTGAGGACAACAGACTGAGGGGGCCACTGGAAAAGAACTGGAACAAATCCAACCAAAGCCAAATGTTAACTGCTTCTAGCAACTTCACTCTCAGGCCCCAGAAAGGCTAAAGGTTCAGGTTAGAAAATTCAAGCTCCCAGACCCACAAATCATCATTTCTAGCCTGAAGGAGACAGTCAATTCAGCCAAGGTCTTCCTGGGCACACATTAGTCATGGGAGTGTTCCCCACTGCACGCTCAGGGCCCTTCTGCTCTGGTTCTTTGAGTGGGAGCTAACTAAGTGTTCCAGAAGTTGTAAAGGAGATTTGGAATTGTGGGTTACTGGCAGCTAACTCAGGCTCCTGAACCAAAAGAGCTGATGCTGAGTTCCAGCTCCTGATGTGGAGGCCAGAAGACCTCACACATCCACCAACTAAAGGCCAAGGATCCCTGCTATGAACAAATGCAAACTGAGGCAGGACTTGGCCATACCCACCCTGAGTGGAATAAGTTCTCCCAGAAGAAGCTACGAGATCTGCTCTTTCAAAAGGCTTATCTTTCTCTCCTTACTAAAAAACCCAGATTCAATCATGAGACTTGATTCATAGAGAGGTTGGGAAAAGGTCCTCAGCTTCATAAAACATTCATTCAAGGGCTCTTTTGGATTATGAGATACCCCACTTCAGTCAATGAGAAACCAATAGAAGGTAGAATTTGCAACTATTGATAGGAGGGACTGACAACGGTAGGCTCCATCTAGCACAGTCGCTGACTGTGACCTTAAGCAAGTTACCGCTCGTCTCTGTGCCTCACTTTCTGTATCTATTAAATGGGGGGCAATGATCACAATTATTTTATAAGGTTGTCTTGAGGACTAAGTGACATAATCCAGGAGGAGCATTTGGCACAGTGCCTGGCATCGAGTAAGCACTTAAAAAGGTTAATTGTTGCTTGATATATGAATTTTGAAATGACCTATCCATCTATACTCAGTTTGGGGAAGGAACAAGGTGAGACAGGCTGGTAACTTATCATGTTGAGAAAGAAATGCTTTAGCTTGAAAAGATGCTGAGCAAATGGTTCATTTCAACATTTTATCAGATTTAACATCTACTATATCTGAACCTCCCTTTGCCTTTGGTTATTTAAAATAAACAGAAGGGCAGACGAAATATTAATCTCGGAAATATTGTCCATCTGAAGGGAAAGAAAATAAAGGAATTAGATTGGAAATGTGTTGCTTTCATCTGTTTCACTTCCATTTCCTGATTTTCTGCCAGGCCACCCCCTTTCCCCACTCGTGGTGCTGTGGTTTGGGCGGGGTGATACAGTGGTGTGTGTGTGCCGGAAACACTTCTAGCTCCGATGGCGTTACTTTCCCCAATGTGGCATCCAATGGGCTTTAAGTTGGCAATTGAAATCAGCCATGATAGTATTTAGACCACTGAACTTGGCAAGGAGTCCAGGTGGACATCTCCCTCCCCTCACCCCAGAGTTAGTTTTAAAGCGTTTATCACATGTCCATGGGTTGATACCCCATTCCATAAAGATGGGATCCAAGAATGGCCAATCAGTGTACTCCAGCTTCCTGATTCAGTGATAGCTCAGAACGGAGGCATGTCCTGAACCAGCCCAAGAACATGCCATCTTGAGATATTAGCTGGACAAAGCTTGGAAGGAAAAGTTCCCTTTAATGAGGTTATAAGGATAAATATACTGGTATCACACTCACCACTATTTGCAGATGGCTCCACTTGAGAGAAGGAAAGAACAAGAGACCAAGTGCTAGTAACCAGGTCAAATTAACCCTTGGATTTCAAAGTTAAATTGACTTCAAACTGAATCGTTTCTATTTTTCTTAATAAACCAGCCGGAATCAGGGTTTTATCATGTACAACCAGAGTCTCCACTAACAGAGACGTGTCACATGTTATCTAGTGTCCAGGTGTTATCTGTCTTCCTACTGTAGTTTAATGATTACAAATTCCTCCTATCTCAGTAGGCGTGCTCCTTTGCAATGTGATTTTGCAGTTTCTCCTTTCAAAAAGTGGAGTCTAATTCCCCTCCCTTGAACCTGACTTGCTCTGGCCAATAGAATATAGTGAAAGTAATGCTGTACAGCTTCAGAACCAGGCCCCAGGAGAACTTGCAGCTTCCATCTCCACTCTCCTGGGACTCTGGGGCCACCATGCTCTGACACTGTCATCTAGGTTGGATGAAGGACCACATGGAAAGGATGCTCAGCTGTCCCAGCTATCCCCACTGAGTCCAAGCCCCAGCCAACTCTCCAGCTGAATATAGTCACATGAGCAAACCCAGGCAAGACCAACAGAAGAGCCTGCAGTCAAGTCACAGCACTAAGAGAAATAATAAATCATTGTTTTAAGCCATCAGTGTTGGAGTAGTTGTACATTAAAAAATATTTGATGCTTCTTTTTTTAGTTTAATAGTTATTGAGGCAACTTTCATTTACAGAATAATGTAAGCCCATATGTGCAGGTTTACCATTGATCAAATATATGGCAACATACCACACCCACCAAATTGCCAAAAGTCCTTTGCCACTGTCCATTGGACCCCACCCCCTGACTCCCTTTTGCTCCCACCCCGCAATCCCTTTCCTGTTGGTAACCTCAGTTCTATTGTCAATGTCAAAGGGTTGGTTTTTGCTTTGTCTTTTTCTTTACTTTGTTTCTTTGTATTCTACATATAAGGGAGATCATCTGGTATTTGTCTTTCTCCTTCTAACTAATTTCACTTAGCATAATTCTCTCTAGTTCCATCCATGTTAGAATGACATCCACATATGACAGGACTTCATCTTTTTAGGGCTGTGTAGTATTCCACTATATGTATTTAAATAACACATCATTTTTATCCATTCATCTGACAATAGGCACTTAGGTAGTGTCCAATTCTTGTCTACTGTAAATAGCACTTCAATAAAAACGGGGCGCATATATTCCTGCATATTAGCTTTTTTGTGTTTTGGAGTAAATACCCAGAAGCAGGATGAAGGGATCATATGGGACTTCCATTCTCAATTTTTTGAGGTATCTCTGTACCACTTGACATAAAGGTCGCACCCATTTACATTCCCACCAACAGTGTAAAGGGGTTCCCTTTTTTCTGCATCCCCAGCAATATTTGTTGCTCCTCTTCTTGTGGATAATAGCCAGGGTCACAGGCTCTAAGGTATATAGGGTGACATCTCATTGTTGCTTTAATTTGCATTTCCCCAATAACAAGCGAGGAAGAACATCTTTTCATGTGCCTGTTGGTCACCCGTATGTCTTTTCTGGAGAAATGTCTAAATCATTTGCCCATATTTTGATTGGGTTGTTTGCTTTTCTGTTGTTGAGTTTTATGCATTCTTTGTATATTTGGAATATTCAGCCCTTATGCGATGCTTCTTAATGGACAAATTTTATCTTTCCATTAATGAGGGGATAAAAGTCTCTGCTGGAGCAGAGAATTGAGTCTCAAGTCAGAGTTGGACTTGAGTTCTGGTTCCAGTGCTTGGTAGCTGTGTAACCATGGAAACGTTACTTAATTTCTCTGTGCTTCAGTTTTCCTGTCCGTGAAGTGGAAACAGTAAGAGTACCTATCTCATAGGGTTGTCGTGAGAATTTAAAAAGCTAGAAGATTTTTATACGCCTCTTACCTGACATTATAGCGAACACGCAAATAGGTGTTAGCTGTTAGAATGATTAGTATTAGCCCCATGCCTTGTCAAATAAAACCAAACTCTTTGTTGAATCCAAGAACAGTGATTCTGACGAAAGCAATTGTCCCAGGTTGAACGTAAAAGATGCTATGACCCGAATGCATAGCGTTCACACTTGAGTAATCATGTCTGTAAAGATCGGGGGTGCGGGCTGCCACCAATATATTAGCAACTGTGATCAAAGAGACTCCTGAGAAAGAAGTCACCCCAAATGTGAGGGATGGTGGTATGTAATAATACTTGGTATTTGTTGAGTGCTTATTATGTACCAGATGCTTTAGTAAGTGCACCGCATGGGTGAGCTGATCGAAGCTTCACAGCAATTGTATGAAGGAGGTTCTCTGAATATCTTTGTATTGCAGACAGGAAAACTGAGGCTCAGGGACGTTCAACTGCCGATCAAAGTCACACAGCTAGGGAGGTTGGGGGAAGGATTTCGGGCGCACTTCTGGGATTACGGAGCCCGCACCCCTAACCTCTTACCACACTGCCTTGGTTCTTGGACAACGGACCAGAGCGGACCAGCACCACCTGCCTTCACTAAGACTGTGTTGCTTCTGAGCCTTGAGTCAAGGGGCAGGAAGGATATAAGGACACGTAATAAAAGGGCATGGGAACTCTCTCCCCTTGGCAGGGCACTGAACATGAGGAGAAAGCTGAGCAGTTCTGATACCAGCCTCTTGGTGGCTCACAGGAGATAGTTCCCCTGCCCAGACACCAGCCATCTGTTACAGGGTTTCAGCGCCCCAACAGACACTGGGTGGTCGCCAGCAGCAGCCTGGGCATCTCTGGCAGGACTGGGCAGCAACGACGGTGCCTTTGGCAAGCATGGAGGGTGAAGAGGCCGTTTTGGCTTAGGCAGAGAGGACAGACTCAGCCACAGCCGCTGCGGGGGGAGACGGGAGGTGATGGTGAAGCCACAGGCTGCCAAGAGCACAAGCCTGCTGAACGCAGCGGGAAGGCTCAGAGCCGTTTGGGAGGAATCTGAGGGGCTCCTAGTCCCTGCGGAGAGAGTGGAAGTAGAGCCAGAGGCATTCTGCTTTTCATGGCTGGGACCATGCTGCTAGTCTTATTCCCAGGAACTCCAGATTGCAGAACGCGTCGCAGGCATGTTCTAAGGCCACGGATACAGGGGTTGGCCAAGGCAGCAGCATGGAAAAGTCTCTCTTCAGAAGTGCCTTCGCGTCAGTCTCTAGAAACCCTCTGGTAGTGGACGAACACACGTCAGTCATCATTATGACGCTCTTAACAACAGCAGCAAACATTTACCCACTGCTTATGACGAACAGAATTTTCTTATTTCAATCCTCTCTCATCAGCCTCTGACAAAGGTCTTATCCTCATTCCCAAGATGAAGACACAGACCAGCCTGCGTGGGAAGAGAAGCAATAATTCCGTCCATCTCCTTTACCTTCTGCGACGGCTCATGTTCATTCGCCAACTTGACTGCCTCATGGGCCACCCAGATATTTGGCCAAACATGATTACTGGTGTGTTTGTGAGGGTCTTTCTGGAGGAGGTTAACGTTTTTTCAAGGAAAGGTGCAGCAGAATGAAGGTACGAAGGCAGGCAGGCAGGAGGAGACAGGAGGAAGAAGCATTTTTATTTATTTTTTCATTTAGTTGCTCATCTTGGTTACCGCCCCGGCCCTGGACACAAACCTCAGGTTCCTGGGATGTACGTGGGCTACACCAGTTGTAGGCAGCTGACCCAACCGCTACTCCACCGGGGTGGGGGGGGGGGCGCCGAAATTAAACATTTGAATTAATAGACTGAGTAAAGCAGATTGTGCTCCCTAATGGGGGTGGGCCTGACTGAATCAGCTGAAGGCCCGGATGGAACATGAAGGGCGAGCAGGGAGCCCCCGCCTGACTCTGAACGGGCATGTTGTGGTGGTGGGTTTTCTTCTGCCTTCAGACTTGGAGCTGAAGCATCAGCCCTCTGTGGCTCTTGAGCGTATTGGCTCTGCTCTCAGATGGGAATGAAGCATCGGCGTTCGCGGACGTCAGGCTTGTGCACTCTGACTAAACTCACACCAGCAGCTGTCCTGGGTCTGCAGCCAACTGGAGATCTGGGGACCTCTCCGTCCCTCCAACCACATGAGCCAATTCTTTCTAGTGATTTTCCATCTTCCTGTCCCTAGCTAGGTATACAGATGCAGATAAAGCTAGAGATGTTTGGAGATGCCTAGATGCGGAGAGAGAGACGAATCTATCGTACTGGTCCTGTCTCTGTGGGGTACCCCAACACACCTCCTGCTCTCAGGTTCCTGCACTGTGTGCCCGCTAGCATCTCCTCAGACACCGATTTCTGATTCCTGGAGAGAGCAGCCCATGTGGCAGATTAAAGATGACCATATATTCTTTGGTCTTATTCCCTTGTCTTGAATCTGAGCTGACTTTAGAGACTTGTTTATGACCAAGAGTAGTGGATCTGACACTGTGACATCAGAGACTAGATCAGAAGAAATCCTTCAGCTTCTGCCGGGATGTCTCAGAATGAGTGCTCTCTGGACAACCCTTTTTTGAATGTCCTTGCTCAGAGGTCATTCAGGGCTGCCATGCCATGAGTGGCCCAAGTCACAGGAGGAGGCCATCATACTCTACACTCATGCTTCCCAAATGTCACTGTGCTTTCTGGGCCACCTGGGTGGCTTGTCAGCATGCAGGTCAATGACGCAGGAGTGAGGAGGGCCTGAGAGTCAACTTTTCTAACTGGCTCCCAGATGCTGGTGAAGCTCTTGATGTGAGAACCACACTGAGTGGTGGGCTTCCATGCTCCTCCGCACCGAATCTCAGTGGGTCCTGGCCGTCTCCAGGTCTAACTGAGAGCGCTCCGGTTTCCCACAAGCAGAAAGTCCTTCACATTGTTTGCCTTCTACCTACTTTGAAGCTAGTGTGTAGGAGACACTTGGCTTCCATTAGAGTTTAATTCTGGAGAAAGTCCATATTAATATTTCTCTTTTCCGACTTGGGGATTTATTAGAGATGCATCCTTCACACATGGGAGGGCTATGCAGCTCTCCAATTCTTCTCATCTCTTTGACAGTCAACAAGATGTCCCAGAAGCAAAATAGTTCTGTAGATTGTTTTCATTCACTCATTCCTTTGTCCATAAAAGAAACATAGAATGCCTTCTTGCTGCCAAGTACAAGCTTAGCTGTCAGGTAGGTAAAAACCTAGCAAAATTGTCGTAGGACCTGAATGCATAGAGCTCGTAGTCTGGGGAGGGGGCTAGACATGAATTCAGTTGTCCCACCCACAAGACTTTATGCAGCCGGAACATGGGGCGTGGAGAGCAGCTGGTAGGAGAACACCTGATGCAGCCCGAGGAGGCAGGGTTGGCCTTGGTACGGAAGAGAAGCTCAAACTGAGATCTGAAGGATGGAAAAAGACGAGTGGGTGCAAAGCCTGAAGGGGAACCATAAAAAGGCCACTGCTAGAGACACATTTAATGTCCTTGCCAGCCAAAAGTCCCCTCTTCCTGTGAGGGACAATGTCACATCACCCCTACTCTGGCTCTAATCAGGCTACTTTCCCGTCTTCACAAGAGTGGCAGCTTGGCTGTGTCTGCAGCCAGCAGGTGTCTACCCAGAGCCATTCTACCTTGTCCCCAAGCCTATGATCTCCCACTGTCCAGCTGCCCTGTGAAGACAACTGTAGACCAGCGTCCTACGTAGATTCCAGCCAGAGTAATTGCTATGGAATAAACTGTGTTCTCTTCCCTTTAGCCTACAAAGATATACTAAAGTCCTCAGCCCCTGTACCTATAAAAGTGACTTTTACCGGAAGCAGAGTCTTTACAGATGATCAAATTAAGATGAGCTCCTTAAAGTAGACCTTAATCTAATAGCACCGGAGTCCATCTAATGAGGGGACATTTGGACAGACACACAGGGACAATGCCATGTGAAGACACAAAAATACATAGACACAGAGGGAAGATAGTCATGTGAAGAGCAAGGCAGACATTGAAGTTGTGTAGTCACAAAACAAGGAATGCCTGGAGCTACTAGAAGCTGACAGAAGTAAGGAAGACTCCTCCTCCCAAAGCCTTTGGAGGGAGCATGGCCCTGCTAACACCTTGACTTCAAATGCGTTGTCTCCGGAAATGTGAGATAACCCAATTTTGTTGTTTTCAGCCTCCCAGTTTACAGCACTTTGTTAAGGCAACCCTAGGAAATCAATAGAGTGATAGAGCCATCCGAAGATCTGTTCTTAGGGTATGAGTTGAGCAGGCTAAGAGGATGGTTCCAAGATACCAACCTGCCTGGGGTCAAGAGTGTGACCCCACGGCTCAGATGCTGTAGGTAGAAGGAGTACAGAGGGCAAGAGAGGAAACTGAGAAACATTTAGGTGACCGCTGCAGCAAGCATGAATTTAGGAGATATTTGAGGAGGCGAGATGGACAAAATTTGCTCATTTATATGGTAGAAGAAGAAGACGGAGGTGTCAAGGGTAGCCCTCTGTTTTGGACTTGAGGACCTAGTGATAGCAAAGGAAAAGAGGGCCGTATACTTTTCTCCCTAATCATACCCACAAGTGAATCATATTCTCAACACTCTTTTGGGCTTTTTCTTTCTCATTTGCTAGCTAATTCAAAAAATGAAAAATGTTTTCTCAGTAGAGAAGGCATTACTCATAGAGAATGACAAGTAGAGAAAACAAGTAAAGTAGATTAGCGCCTTCCTCTGTCTGGAATCTCCTCCCCCAGTCTGTATTTCTTAAAGGAAACTGGCCAGGGTGGTTGCGAAGCAGAATCCAAAGCAGATCCCCAGAGACACACATCTTGATAGAATCCCCTGCCTTTGAGTGTGGTGGGCCTGACCCAATCAGGTGGTGAGCCCTTTAACCAGCATCTGGAAGTCAGAGATGGAAGAACTCAGAGATTCTACTACTGGCCTCGAGGAAGCGAGCTGCCACTGTTTCTACACCCGCAAGGAACATATCTCGCCCAACAACATGTGTTTGAAAGAAGACCCTGAGCCTCAGATGGAACCCCTGGCCCCAGAGAAAACTTTCATTGCAGCCTTGTGAGACCCTAAACAGAGGACCTAGCCCAGGTCTGCAGGAAGAGTGAGATGATAAGTGGGTGTTGTTTAAAGACTCTAAGTTGTCATGTAGCAGCTGATACCTAACACAGTGGTGCTCCGGACTTTCTCCAGCTAGACTGAAACACACATCCTGCCTGTCCTTCTCTTCTTCCTTTCTCATTATTCCTACCCATGAAATGTATGGAATGTGCTAGATTGCACTGAAGTGTTCTGGTAATGGTAACAGCAGACGCTGGAAGAGTTGCTTGAATGCATGAGCAGCAGGCAGTGAAAACCTAATAAACCCGGTGGAATACCTTTTCTCCAGGATGAAGGTGGACTTTCCCACTGCTCTGGCTTCTGCCAAAGAGTTTGTGCTTGGGTGTTGGGGAGGGGTATTGGGAGACAAAGATCACAAATGCCAGAAATCATTGGCCATTCCGGCTCACAGAGGGTGCAGAAAAATAAATGTTTTTCTCTTCTGTAGGGCAGCGTGAGAACACGACCCAGGCCCACCCTCGAGAGTGGGCCCGGTGACTGGCCCATGCTAAGCACGGACTGAAATGTCACAGATGGACTTTCTGGGTGAAAACTACCTCTGCCCTCACCGACTGTGCCGGAGATGTCCTGTCCTGGAATTCTGATGTCCTTGCCTACTTGACTTCTTTGCTCTTTCCCATGTGGTTGTTCCTGCCAGCTCACTACCCTCCTTCTGCTCATATCCCCTAAACAAGAGCCCTTCTCTCCACTGGTGGCACAGTACCTTTCCAGAAGCATGTCTGACCCGCTGCCATTGGGAGATGAAAAAAGGCCTGGTCAGCCTTTGGGGAGGTGGAGACATGTCCAATCCGCCACACTGGAGCCCCCTGTCGTGACTACAATAAAGGCCATGTCCTTGCTGCCTGTGTCTTCACGTAAGTTCTTCAGACTATCTACTAGGCGGGGCATGACTCTGCCGGAACGTGAAAACCTGTGCAACATCTTCTAAGGGGAATAACTTTCAGCTATGGACTTTGTAGACACCCGGATGCGACAGGGAAGCTTTATTCCACACCACTGGGCCTGAGAATCGGAGCACTACTCCCTGGGTGGAGGCAATGGTCCACGTGTCCAGTCTGAATCTAGTCTCTGTCAAACTCTCCTGGTGTCTTGTTCTGTTTTTCCAGAAAGCAGAGCCTGAGACAGGGTGCAGGTCATTCATTTTAGAGGTGATCTCAGGAAGTAGGAGTGAAGAAGCCAAAAAAAAAAGGGGACAGGGAAGGAGACCAAGCCAATATAGAAGTATTTTGCTGGGGTTTTACTGCCCACAGGGGTTTGACTGTGCAGACATTACTGAGAAGCCTCGAGAATGCATCCAGGGTGGCTTTGGTGATTGCAGTGTTAATCCACTGACTTCTATTCCAGAGGATGAGTTACCCACCAAGGTGTTAATTCCCCCACCCTTCCAGGTTATTCCTTCAAGTTTCCACAGCCTCAGAGATAACTCTGCAATAGGAAAGTGGAGAGACACACAAAGATGGAGGGAGGCCTGCAGTCACAGGAGCTGGCTTCTGTAGCCTCACAAATATCAGAGGTGGCCGCGGGGATGTGACATAGGGTACAGAAAGCATCTGCGACATCTTAGATGGCGAAGAAAAACTTCAGCACAGCTGAGCAGAGCTCTCTCGAGATTCTCGTTATTAAAATCCTTAGCACCTTCCCTTTCCTCTCCACATACATGGGCACAAAATTGACAATTCAGGCATTTCGCAGAGCTCAACCCAGAGCCACACAGGGACCACCGAAATTCAAAATCCCTCAGCTAGAAGATTTTTACTTCGGCCTTTATTTCCGTGTTTCACTACAAGAGGAGCTGTCTAATGTATGTATGTATGTATGCAATGCATGCATGTATTTATCTTAAGGAAAGGTGCAGGCAGGAATGAAGGTGAGCAGAGGCGGGCAGGCAGGAAGAGAGAGGAGGAAGAAACATTTATTTAGTTGTTCACCTGATTTGTTCCTCCACCCCCGCCAGGAGTCTTTGGGACATATGGGGACTATGTCCATGGCCCTATCTGCTAGACCTCCAGGGTCGCCCTGAGGAGCTATGATGATGTCTTCAAATTCTGACAGACTTCTTTGCAGAGGCCGGCAGGCATCTTGCCTCCTGGAAAGTCAGTCTCCACTAACAGTGATCTGACCACAGAGCATGACCTCTTCAGACCAGAGAGAAATCCAACCATGTCCAGAGAAATCATTTTGCCATATTCCTCACAGGTGGAGTGTTAGACGCAGCCTCCGCAGTAAGTTGAATCCAGATCAAACGATGCATTTTTTTTAAAAAGTGACTTTTTAGTGACTGAGCTGAAAGAAGGTAAGAGAAAAAAAATGTTTGTAAGAACTTTAAAACAGAGACTTTAATGAAAAGATAATTCACAAAGATAGGGTAACAGAAACCAACAAGGAGTGCTGAAACACCTGAGGCTAAGAAAAGCAGGAAGCAGGAAACAAAGAACAAGGAAAATAATGAGTGATGTGAATCCAGTGGGATTCAGAGCCATGAAGGACGATTCACAGAAGAGGAGTAATCCAACTGGAATTGGTATCTGTTTCCTACTGCTGCTGTAGCAAATCACTACCATTTAGTGGCTTGACAACACAAATTACTCTTACCATCCTGCAGTCTGAAATATAATCAAAGTGTCAGAAGGGCATTGTTACTCCTGGAGGCTCCAGGGGAGAATGAATCGATTTCCTTGCCTTTTCCAGCTTCTAGAGGCCGTCTACATCCACTGGCTCATGGCCCCTTCCTTGCATGCCTCTAACCTCTGATTCTATCCTCACGTCTACTACTGAGTCTGATCCTTCAGCCTTCCTCTTATAAGAACCCTTGGTTACGTTGAATCCACACAGATGATCCCAGTAATAATCTCCCATCTAACGGTCCTTAATTGAATCAGATTTACAAGAACCCTTGCTTTTGCCAGTGTCAGCCAATACATTCTCAGGTTTTGATGATTAGCATATAGACCTTCGGGGAGTCATTATTCTGCCTACTAAAGTGCTATCGTCGGATGGCACAGCCTCTGCCAAAGACATGGAATCAAAGAGACAGGGAGAGTCCCCTCAGCCTTCGCTCTTCTCGTGCTCCAGCTCTCCTGTCAGTACTTCCCATCGTTAGAATCAGAAATCAGCTGGCAAGGAACCCAGGAGATGCAGTTTCCCAGAGTGAGAATGAAGAACAGATGGTTGTTGGGTTGGGTGAAGTGGAAATGAAGAATAATTAGTGCAGTGACTGTCGCTTAGTGGTGTTGAGATTCGGTCAGAAAATTTCCACCCCTGGTCCACCCAGGTAAATAAATGCTTTGAGGATGCCTATCTCAGTTCTTATCTGTGTTTCCTTGTTGAAGGCTAGTCAGGACAATCATCCTGACTTTAGTCAAGTCAGCAGAAGATTAAATTCTCCAATTACACCAGTTCTTCTGTTTTCAGAACTTTTGTCTCACCTCTGGGAACCCATCTTTGATGGACTCCAAAGAATCTATCACATCTGAACTACAAAAAAAAAAAAAAAACCAAAACAGAGAGAACATCCTTGGGTAAGGGAATCCCATATGCAAAGATATGTGGTTGTGAAAGTCTTGGGGTGTTCAGGGAAGAGCGAGAAGATGTTGAAACCTAGGGAGCATTGGGTAGCATGAGGGAGCAGATAGGTCTGAAAATCTGGCCGAGGTCTGATTGAGAAAGATTGCATTTAAGCTAAGGACTTACAGTGTTTTCCTCTCCGTAACTGGAAGCAACACAAGTCTTTAAGCAAGAAAGTGGCATGGTTAGATGTACATTTTAGCACAGGCAAGAAGACCAGGTACAAGACTGCTGTAGAAGCCCTGGTCAGTGGGGTTAAAGTGTGTCTTTAGAGCTCAAGAATCCATGTGACCATTAGGGCTAGTGTGGGACACCTTTACTTCTACCCAGAACAACAGCTTTCATCAGTTTGATACCCTGGACTTTTGTGTAAGATTTATTTGATGGACGTGATTTGCTTGAAGACTGATTAGATCCCACAGTGACAGGAGAGATGGAGTAAGAGTCTTGGCTGAAGTTTCTAATGAGGTTGACAAGTAAGCAGAAGCTAGATCTGAAACCCTTCTCTGAGGCTGGCTGGACAGGGAGAGGTCTAATATGATGAGGGCTTCTGGCCCTGGCTAGTTAGGTCCAACTTAGGGGGAAGAGACTTGTCTAACTCTGGCATTGGGTCCCCTGTTTCTATAGGGACAACCATCATGAAATACATCCCAAGTATTTGGCTCACTGAAAGTCCAAAGGGCCTGCTCCTCTGGGAAATGCCTTGGCATTATGGAAGTTAGATCATCCATTCATCCATTCATTCATTCACTTATCTGATAAACATACTTGGAGCTGAGGCTGAGGACTCAGAAGTAGGTCAGACACAGCCCTTGCTCTTTCACAGTCTGGGTTATTATGGTCTGCAGCGAGGAAGCCAGCATGGGACAGTAGCTGTGAGTGGCCTTGAAAGGAACTGCAATCACAGAGGGCCTGGTTGCCAGGGGCGAAGCCACCCTCTCCCCATTACATGGGGTTCCCAGTGCTCCCTATTCCTCCCCCTGCAACCGTGGCGGATCTCAGCCTCCCATCATAATGAGGATGGCTGGGCAGAAGCCAAGTCCAGTCTTTGCTCCAGGCAGGGAATGTGCTTTCTCAGCTGGGATTCAAACCCCAGACAATCATGGGTTTGTGGGGAGTTTGGCGAGAAGATTCGAGCGGGTTTTCTCCTTTCTTTCCTTTTAGCCTCAGAGCCACTCTAAAAACGTTGTTTTCATCTTAATTAAAGTCCTCAAACCAGTCCACATTTGAATAAAATGTGTAGATTTTTGTTATGGTCCCCGATGACCAGTGAGAATGGTCTGAAATTTTAAAGTAACACAATCTAACTTGTGGATGCTCAATCAGATGGAAGATTCTGGGCCAAGTAAAGAGAGCTATTCAGCAAACCAAGCAAGGTTTTGTAAGCTGCAGGCCAAGAGTCTCACAAAGAACCCACAAATCTTGCACAATTAAGCCACCCCCCCACCCCCCATTCCAGCACACGTCTCTTCACACCGTGAGTGACTTGAAGACTGCACACTCTGGGATCACTCTGGTGAAGATTTCATTCCCAGCTCAAGAAAATCCATGTCAGAAAATCTTCCTTCAGCATTCTCAGAGGATACATTTAAAAAAATCACTAATAAAAGAGCCCAATGTTGGCTTGTTTTTCAAAATCTCTGTGCAAATAGACATCAAAAAAGAGAGATGAGATTGAAATTGAAATAAACTGTAATCCATGGATTGGAGGATTATAGGAATTGCTACTTCCTTCTTTGAACTTTTTAATTTTCTTGCCAACTAGCATTTATTATTAAAATAGTGTCGAAAAATGCTATGAAAATCCGTTTCCTTCTCCGTAAAGAGGGGATCATCATGCCTTGTGTGGAGATTCGTGAGACTTAGATGACGTGATGTCTGTATTGATCTTGGGACAACCCTGGAACATGGGAAACATCCGGTAGATCGGTAGTTATGCCAAGGAAGCATCAGTTTATGCGATAGAGTTTTAAATGATCTGGGGTTTTGTTTTTTTTTTGGTTTTATGAAAACACGGAGCACGTGTGTTTTATACAAAGATTCTACACACATGTGGCCAGATAATTTATTAGGACATTAACTTTCAGTTTGATCTTGCTGCTGTGGGTATTTCTCTGTCTCCTCAGCCTCTCCCTCCAAGCCCTGCAAGCTGAGCCAGGTGCTTCTTTGCCTCAGTTCTGTGTGGAATGGCTGAAAACTGGAGTCGCTAGCAGCAGGACACAGGAGAGGACATGCAACTCGAGTTCGTTGTTGTATAAAGTATGACACCCTGGAAGGCATTGTCCTGGTAAAAGCGCATTGGCATCTGTGAGAGGGAGCAGGGGTGGGGGGGTGGGCACAAGGAAGAGGAAAAGAATATTTGAAGTTCAAGGATCTGAAGAGGGAGAAATGGAAGAAAGGTAGAGACAACTTGAGACTCTGAGGAAAGGAGCTGGGTTCTCGTAGGTCCTGCTCATGGGCCCCAAATCCTGGTCCCACACATGGTGACTGAATAGGCCCAGGCCCTCTGATGAAGGGCTCTGGGTTGGCAGGTGTGGATGTCTGGGGATCACGCTCAATGATTTCAGCATAGGTGGGACTTTATCTATGTGATCATTGAACCTTCAACTCTGCAGGCCATATCCTCCAGGGATTGCCCGCCCCAGAGTGCTCCACTGACAGCAGGTGAGAAAGGCCACCTTTCAGAGGTGGCCCTCCAGCCGTGCCATCAGTAATGTTTTCATCAACACTGGAGGCTTTCCTTCTTAGCGTATAAGGAGAGTCAGAAATGGGTTTTTTGTTGGAATTCATGACTTGTTAGATAGCAGGAGGAATGCCAGAAATGGGCTCTCTTTCCCCAGAGCAGATGTGGATGGCATGGCACCTGTGTCCCCTCGCCCTTTTACGTTGGGCACACCAGCCCACTGGCAAGTGCCACCAGCTGCATTGCCTGGCCTATGGGCTTTTTCATGTCACTGGAGCCCACTTTACTGTCTATGTAGCTGGTCAAAATGCCAGGAAATTAGCTCCTCTTCAGTAGCCCTTGATCAATAATTAACCACATCTTGCATAAATACCTCAGCTCCTTTGCCCCTCAGATGGGACAGCTCTGACACCTGTGTTCTACAGCGGCTCCCAGATTTTTCCAACAGTTTTAAGCTCTAGTCACCCCCGGTGGCAACTTGCTAGGTATTATATTTTTATTCGCTACCCCTTTTCCCTGAGACTCACTTCTCCATTCTCCTAGGGGTGGTTCCGCCACCTCCTAAATGGACTGCCTGGCTTGTGGGAGAAGTCACACTCTCCCTGGCTTGTGGCAGAACCTAAAAGGAGACATGAACAGATCCTAAAGTAACTAGCAAGTCCTGCAGCCCATGCCCACAGGCAGCTTGAGACTCCAGCTCGAAATGATCTCATACCCTGCGTTGAACAGGAGAGCTTTGATTGCATGATTTGAGAATCCTGCCACTGGGCTTCTGAGATTTGCCTTGAATTCATCTTTCAAGTAAGGCGGTGGCGGTGTGCCTGAAAGGGCCAGGGATCCAAGGCTTTCCGAACCCACAGGTGGTATGAGCTGGGCCGTGTTACCCCTTTAAAAATAGCTAACAAGCATCCATGCCAGTGACAGAATTTGTTCAAAGACTTGCATTCTGTTGGCAAGGATATAGGAAGAGTATCTAATATTTCCCCGACTCAAAAGTTTCTGTTGGCTACACATTCCTGCCTAAAAGAACCTAAGAGCTGTGTGTGCTGCTTTACATGCTTTGAAATTGCCAGGAGACAGGGTACTGAAAACCAAGAGAAGCGTGTATGTATATATTTACGTATATATGTGTGTGAGTGTGCATGTGTGTGATAAATGTGTGTGTATGCGCATGTATATGTGCATGGTGTATATGAATATGCATGTGTCCGTGTATATGTATATATGCATATGCATGTATATGTGCTGCTATATGGTTATGCATGTGTAGGATACAGATGTGTATGTGTGTATAATGTGTATGTGTCCATGTATATGCATGTTTATTATAGAGAGTGATGACTACTGAGCACAGAACGTACCACAGGGTTTTTCCTTAAATGCCATCTCTATAAAGTACTCAAATCTTTCACACAGCCTTGGGAAGAGAGCATATAGAATTAGTAGTAACTGAGATTGAGTTTCCCATCAACTCAGAGCACATAAAGTTAACCTTAGTAAAATAAAAGTACATTTCACTTCTTGCATCCAGATTTGTATTTTAAGACTCCTATACATCCACAATTTACATTGCCCATGTTTTTCAACAGTTAACCAAGCCTATATCAGGTCCTGCAGTTACTGGATTTTCTGAAATATCCACTCATTTTATCTGTTCTTGAATTCTTCCTACCTCTATTATCGCCATCTTAAACCAAGTGTCTGTCATCTGTGGCTGGGGCCATACCTCCTAACTGGTTCCCATTGTCATTCATTCTTGCAACCTTCTGTCTCATAATCTATTTCTCACTTAATCCTGAGTGATCTTTCCAGATCCCAGCTTGAACATGTAGCACTCCTGTCTCTGTCTGTTGGGGCTGCGAAAACAGAACACCACAGGTTGAAAGGCTTATAAACAATAGACATTTATTTCTATTCATTCTGTAGACTAAGAAGTCCAAAATCAAGGTGCCAGTAGTTGTGGGCGCCCACTTGCCAT
Organism: Solenodon paradoxus; assembly: GCA_004363575.1. Taxonomy (NCBI): domain Eukaryota; kingdom Metazoa; phylum Chordata; class Mammalia; order Eulipotyphla; family Solenodontidae; genus Solenodon; species Solenodon paradoxus. Next base: position 8,616 of record RJWH01007711.1, on the reverse strand, counting down.
CTGTCTCCTCTCATAGTGGGCCCTCTAGGGCCTCTTTTGAAAGGGCACTAATCCCATTCATGAGGACCCAATCACCACTCAAAGGCCTTACCTCCTAATACCATCGTCTTGGGGTTAAGATTTCAGTGCATGAAATTGGGGGAGGACATAAATATGGAGTCTATAGCACCCTCAAATGTCTCCTCACTGCTATAAGGGAAAGATTCAAATCTTACAAGATGCTTCACTATGTGGTCCCCACTGACCTCTCCTGGCTATCTCTCAGCACTTTCCCTAGACACATCATTCATCTTCCATGCTCAGCAAGTGGCGTTGACCTTTCAGTCTCTAGATTTTCACCTGAGCTAATCTCCCTATCCAGAATTATCTCTGCTGCCTGGCCCAACCCTTCCATCTAGTTACTGTCACTTTTCTTTCGGTTATCAGCTTTTACAGATGCGATTACATTTAGGATCCTTAGACAGGGAGATGAACCTGGGTTATCCAGGTGGGCCCTAAATGTAATCACCAGTGTCCTTATAAGAGAGAGGCAGAGGGAGATTTGATAACACAGAGAAGAAAAGGTTATAATGAAGACAGAGCAGAGATATTTGAATATTCTGGCCTTAAGAATTGGAGTGATGTGGCCACAAGCCAAGGGGTGGCAGAAGCTACCAGAAACTGGAGGAGATACTGAACAGATTCTCCCCTAGAGCCTCCAGAGGGAGTATGGTCCAGTGATGCTGATTGTGGGCATTTGAACTCCAGAACTGAAAAAGAATAAAGTTCTAGTGCTTCAAGCCACCAAGGATGTGGTAATTTGTTACAGTCATCTGAGGAAATTAATACATTCACACTGCAGTCATCACAGTTTGTCATTATATACTGGTATTGTTATTTAGTTGGTATCAGTTTATGGCCCTGCCCAAGAGTTCTCAACTTGGGATCCATGGATTACAGAATCCAGAATATCTACCAATTTGGGTAAGAAAAATATTTCATTTATTTTCACTAAAATTTAGCTTTTCCTTCTAGCCAACACTGCTGTGGTTATCTACATGATAAACCACAGCAGTATTGGCTGCACCCGTGACTTTGGCGCCAACATAAATCACAGATATTTTCGTAGTACAGTTTTTGCAAGTATCTCAATATATTATATGGACTCATCCCTCCCTCAAAATTTATTAGGCTCACCTCTGGATCTTGTTATTTAATGCAATAAAGAAACACATATATTATATCACAAATGTGTTTCTAAATATTTTGGCAACTAATGCAATATTAGTTTCCTTCATGAACATATGTACATTTTATGTACTTACAAACATTATTCTGAGAAAGGACCCGGAGACCTCACCAGATGTCAAAGCAGTCTATGGCAGGGAAAATATTAAGACACCTGGACTGGATTCCATTTCCAGAAAGACAGAGATCATGTATGTTTTGCTCACCGTCATAACCTGTACATCTAGAAGGGCACCCACTAAATGGAAGGGGCTTAATAAATATTTGTTGAATAAATAAATGAATTGATAAACCAAGCATCAAAAACCTGTAAAAAAAATAGGACAGAGGAAGGAAATTCAACACCAAGAACTGGCCTTTCTGCCAGGAAGTCAACACACAGGGAAGAACAATCTAGAGCTCCCACAGAGAGGCTCTTTGAGTACTTTAGTCAGAAGTACAGAGCAATTTGTTTATTTTAAAGAAATCTATCATCTTTGATCAAGCCAGTAATTTCTTGCGGACCTGGGAAAAGAAACACTAGCCTAGTCAGCTAGTGTTCCAATTATCTATTGCTATGTAACATCCAATTACCTATTGCTATGTAACAACCCACCCCACACCTAGGAACATAAACAACAGCCATTTTGTGGCTCCAATGAATTCTGTGGGTGAGTATTGCAGACACAACAGGGGTGACTTATTCCTGATTTACAATGGCCCAGTTTCACACTGTGCCTCAGGTGGGAAGAGTTGACTGGCTGGGTGAATCCATGGCTGGAGTCCCAAATCATCTAGGAGTTTTTTCACTTGTATGCTTGGTGTCTAGGCTGAGAGGATTCAAAGGCTGAGCTCTGCTGGGATGGTTGACCAGAATATCTACATATGGCCTCTCCTGCTTTGCGCTTCTCTTGGCTTGACAGCTGGGATCTGAAAGGCATCATCTTGAGGGAGAGTATGCAGAGAATGAGCATTTCAAGAGATGTAGAGGAAGCTGTATGGTATTTTATGACTCAGCCTCAGAAGTCACATACCTAACACACTTCTGCCATATTCTATTCGACTAAAGCAGTCCCAAGTCTGCCCAGATTCCAAGAGAGGAGATCCAGACTCCCGTCTCTAAATAAGAAGATTGTCAACGAATTTTAAGCTGTTTTTTAAACCACCAAAGCTAGGTTAGGGTAAGAGGGGTCAAAGGTAATCGTTCATGTATTTAAAATCCTCTAAGAACTCCCTTGAATGAGTGGCACCTTCCTCGAATGCAGACGAAGCTCTGGATGCCTGATGTTGATTCAGTTTAGGACTGATCCATGTGATTGTTGCTGGTACATCCAGAGGATGAAGTGGAAGGGAGCGCCGTGGAGATATTAACCCATGGAGGCCTGTCGTTTCACGGAGTCTTATAAATTATACAAAGCAAGTCACTGGCTCTAAGTGGATTAGCTGCCCATCATGTAGGCAAGGTCATGGCCTGTGCTCTAGTTCAGGAAGATTGTTTCCCTCCAGTTTAAATGATAAAATATCTGGAGAAACTTTGAACTCAGATGCAAGTAGGCAAGCTAAGCTGAAATTCCTTATCACAAAACCAAATAAGTTTTCTCTGTTTGAGGCAGAGCAAGGGTTGCTGAAACTACAAAGGAAGGAAACTGAAAGTGAAAAATAACCCCAACTTTGAGTAAGTTGCCATCCAGAGAATTTAAATGTAACTAGCTTTTCAAATCTTTCTAGGAGTCTGGATTCTGTGACTTCACAGTGATCCACCCAGATCTTTGAAAGTTATTAGATGATTAGCATAATGCTATTAGTGTAATGATGATTTTTATAATTATATGATCATTTATTATATTTGAAGATTTTCTTTAAATTTTTAAAGGAAACTTAATAGCCATTATCTCATTTTATCTTCCTAATCACTTCATAAGATGGAGAGGACTGGTAAGTCCATCTTACAGATAAAGAAAATCAGGCACTAAAAGGTTTAACAATTTGTCCTAGTTAGCTAATAATATCTAGGCAGAGGGGACTCTAGAATCAACACTCCCAGTCAAGTTCCCAGTTAACCAGATCATCTTAACCCTGCAATGGCTTCTATGGAGGCTGAATGAACACTAGTGATGCTCATGGCTCCTTCCCAGACACAGACCCCTAGAGATCACAGACCAAGTGATGAGAAAGAGGACAGAATTCCCTACTGGTCGGCTTGTTTCTTCATGTCCTCTAGGCATACCCTAAATCTCGTAGGGCTTATGACTCTTCAGAGCTGCTTTAATTTTAATAAAAGACACCCTAGAAATATTCTTTCCAGCTAAATAGATTAAAAGACTAAGGATGATCTCAGAAACCTCCTTGCACACTGCCCTTTGCAACTAACAATGAATCCGGGGCCAATTCCCATTCGCAGTTTCGTTGCTGGCACCATACAGCCAACTTGGGGATAATTTCGGTCCTGCTATCTCTCTACCCTCCATGGTTAACGCATCATCAAATCCTATCTAGTGTTTATAAGCATGCCTCTCAGTCATGGGTGTACTGGTAAATGTTGAACTGATTCCATCAAAAACAAACTCTGGTTGCCAATTTCTCTGGTGTAAATGCCTTCACAGCTGATTTCAAACTGCCAATATAATGTCACTGAATGTGGAGTTAGGGAAAAGATGCACAGAATCCACTGTTGTAAGCCAGTTCAGCCAACTCCAGAAAACCACCGATTCACTCTTTCTCTCCTCCAACCCCTCACTATTATTGATTTTAGTTCACACTCAATCACTTTCCAGCAGGATTTCATGCAGTATCTTTCCAGCTAGTCTGTCTTTGACTGTGTGATGCTGCCATACCTATCCCCCATCCCCACCTACAGCAACCAAAAGAAACTTTCCAGCAGCCAAAGAAACTTTTCTGAACCATACATCTGACCTTATCTCCCTGCTGCTTGAGACTCAAGTCCAATTCCTTTGCCCAGTCCAAATCCTTAGATCCACGGGAAGGTACACACATTCCTTCAAGGTCTCGAACAGTGCTTCTTGATGCTGACTACACATCATAATCACCTAAGGATTTGATCTTTGTGTAACATATTTATATTGTATTCATCATGGAGTTTTTGCATTCATTTTGATTTTTTAAAACATCGCATTGAAATATTACCTATCTTGATTACTGAGGCATGTGTGTGTGTGTGTGTGTGTGTGTGTGTGTGTGTGTGTGTGTCACCTTAAATTTTGTACCCAAGGTAAGTACCTCGGTCTAGTCCCTCCCCTGCCACATGGAGAATTTTTTAAATCCCTGTGTCAATGCCACCACCCGCACTTATGCCAATAGACTCTCTGAAGGTGGGAACCAGGCACCGTATTTTTAAAGTTCCCCGGTAGACTCTAGGGCATATCCACTTTGAGAACCACTGGTCTAGCTCCTCTCAGCTCTTGGTTGCATCTTGTGCTATCCACCCCAAAATTTTACAATCAGATAGGGGAGCACATTTAGAATTTTCATTCCCTCAAGCATTTGTATTTGCTGTCCTCTCTACTTGGAAATATTTGTTCTCCCTTTACTACCTACCAAAGCATCCAAACTTTCTGGAACGTTCCTTTTTGGACTTCCTTAGTCTCCATTGTTAATCAGCCATTGTTTTAGTCATCTACTGGTGAGTGACAAATGGGCAAAAAAGGAACAGCTTCAAACAATGCACATTTTGTACCTCCCATCTCCCAGCCAGAGTGGCTTAGTTGGGTCCTCTTGCTCCAGAGTTTATCAGGAGACTGCAGTCAAGGTGTCAGACAAGCCTGGGGCCTCATCTGAAAGCTCACTCCTCCCGTCCCTCTTCAGGTCTTCTGCCATAAAGTGAGATTATAGGTTTAGTCCTGGTCATTCGCCTCTTTTCTCTCAATTGCATTCAGCCTTTCTGCACTCTTCTGTGTCACCCAGGCTTAGAATGCTGCAAAAACAATTCCCCAGATTCCTTTGCAGCTGGCTTCCAGGAAGGTTCTCCTCACGGGAAGCAACGGCAGGTGACTAAGAAGAGGACAACGAGGTCGAGGACAATTTTCTTTTTTTCTATCTATAGTGGAAGATTCTCAGTAGGGGCTGCTCCGGGCTCCGGCGACTGTGGTTAAGTCCAGAGGGGACTCTGGACTTTCAGCGGTGGCTCTGTTCCAGCCATGTCAGTGGTGTGTGGGCTCCTGAGCTCCGGTGATGTGTCTCCTGCCCTCAGCCTAGGGGGGTCTGTGATTTTGCGCAGTGAGTGACGGAGCTCTAGGTCACCTCGTGTCACACACTGGGTTGTCTGAAAGCCCGCACTGGCCTGGAGTTGGGTGTGCGGGATGTTTATTAAGGAGGGACAGCTGTGGGAGGGAGCAGGAGACAGCAGAGTTGGGTGGAAGGAGAAGCCAAGTCTCCATGCAGGTCTGACCCCGGGACCCCACAGGAAGCTAGACCTAGGGCCTGTCAGTGCTCCCGGCAGGGGGCCAAATGTTGTCCCAGGTGGGTGTGGCCTGGAGCACCTGTTCTCTGCAGCAGAGCTGGCCCTGACTGGGGCTGACAGCCTTTTGTTGTTTCCCCCAGCACTGTCAGTACTCCAGGAGCTGGTGAAAGCCTTCCTGCAAGGGCCCCTCAGCAGAGCGTCGCGGTGCTCAGCGCACAGGGCGAGCCCTGCTCATTCAGCTCTTGGGTCACCCTTTCTACCTCCCCAGGTCCCCCTGTTTTGAAATACCTAGCATGCTTTATGCTGTGTCGACACAACAGTGATTAATGCAAAAGGCACAGTGATATCTCTCAGCTGAGAAGGTCATGATTCAAGGGCAACTCTGGCAGAAGGAAGGAGCAAAGAAAACGACTAGCTGTGAGGGAAGGAAGAGTGTCAGAGAGAGAAGGACCAGAGGTCGGCATGTCCAGTCCCTCACACACAAGGGTCCAACATGGAGAGAGAGAAGCAATGGAGGGAAGTAGAAACACCCGGGGAAGCTTGTTTTTAAGGAAAGGCGCAGGCAAGAAGAAAGATGAGAAGAGAGGCAGAAGGACAGGGAAGAAGAAGCATTTACTTCTTTTGTTGTTTAACCTGGTCGTCCACCACAGAAACCGGGATGTACGCACACCGCACCAACTGGGGGCAGCAGACCGAACCGCTACTCCACCAGGGTACTACTGCACCAACAAGGGAAATTTGAAGGACGCTAGTTCCTTGCTACCCAGGGAAAGTGGCAAGCCCCAGAGTGGCAAGCCCCGTGTTCAGTAGGATGCCGGTGCCCTGTGGTCCCACCAAGGCAGTAATTTCCAATTGGATGAAAGAACAAGAGGGGAGGGGGTAAGACACATGCCAGTCAGTCCCTCGCAGGTCAGTCCCACATGCTCCGTGACCAAAAGAGTCTGGAAAATGCGGTTTTGATTTGGCCATATTGCCACCCCAAAGAAAATAGCATTCTGTTTATCAGGAAGAAGGGGAGAATGGATAGTCAGTAGGCAATTAGCAGTCTTCGCTGCAGATGGTGATAGTAAATTGGCAAATTTTGAGTATCTTCTTCCTTGCCAAAATTAAAAGTTAACAACATTATGGCAGTCCCGCTGATTTTTTAAATATCATATTGGCCTGTGAAATCCAAAATCCAAACCCACTACTCCTAATCATCCTGTTGTACAAGCTTGGACTAAGAGACATGATTCTTTGATAAAAAAAAAAATAGTCAATGTGACAAACTCATTGAGGCAGAATTGTTGACAGGAAAAGACTCTAGGAGACCCGCCTGCCGTCCACTGGCCTGACAGCCTGCTTCTTTCAAGTGACCCTATTTTAACTGTGGCTTCTGGAGGTACTTCTGCCGTCTTGGAAATAGGCTCTTAGCACTGGGTGTCACGGGCCATGTTGGAGAGGAAAGTGGTTCAGCCTCCTAGGGTCTCCAGTCTTCCAGCCCATCTCCTGCTCACTCTGCTCTGTGCTCTGGTCATCCTGAGTGGCCTGCCCTTGCTGCCACTCATCCATTGTTTTGCCACCATGCTCTTTGTGGAGACAGACCTGCTTCCACTTATATTTCTTACCAATCACCTAGGACCATGGGGGCGAAATTCTTTCCATCTCTCTGGGCTCTAATCAAAGGCCACCTACTCCACTCCTACTCTGAGCTCCCTTCAGCTTGATGGAAGTCCTCTTCTTTGAACACCCAGACAATTTCATTGCTGCTGCCAGCAGGATAAAGCATTCTGCTTAATCCATAGTATGGTGACTTGGGCATACATTTGATTGCTTTAAGTGACATCTTTGTCTTACTTGTCATTGTAGCCCCAAACCCAAGACAGTACCTGATACCTAGAAGACACTCAATACATGCTTGTTGGAAGAGTAGACACACAATAAATGTAGAATAAATAGGTAGTTCGATGAATGAATTCAGAGTGAATGGGTGAACATACAATAAAAGGGTGGAGAAGGAAGAAAGGAAGAATTGAATGAATGAGTAATCCTGAAGCTCAATCTGGGTGAGTGGGGCTCACTGACAGCCTCCAGGGAGGGTAACTCACACACACACACACACACACACACAAGTACTTGGAACTTCTTTGTCAGATTCTTCCTGACAGGACCCCTCTCTTGTCATTGCTTATTATCTTTTCTCTCTTCGAGTTGCCTTGTGTCCTTGTCCCGACAGATAAACAAGGGAATCCAACTTAACAGACTCAGCGTGACCAATGGGTAAGAGCAAGTCTCAGCTGCCTGTAACCGGAGGGCAGCTGGATTGACAGACCAGCACAGCTCTTCCCGAGGCGAACAAAGACAAGAATAGATTCCAAAAGGACCAGGAAGGTGGGACCTGCCTTTAACGTGATGAAGGCCCACATCATCCCACAGCTGGGCCAGGTGAGCTGGTCACCTTTTGGGGCAAAACAGAAAACCAAAACCCAAACCAGACAAACAGAAACACCTTGTTAAAATATAAGAGTCATATTTTGTTGGATTCTAAACTACAATAACAAAATGCAGCCAACTAAGCGACCTACTAAACAAGCAAACAAATAAAGCAAAGCCAAGTCAAACCGTCCCAGACACCTTAACTTGGAAAATCAGCTTTTATTTTTAGGGGGAACCTTCTCTTTTCGAAGACTCCATCTGTTTTCAGCAGGTTTCACAGAAATATATGGGTAAGCTAGAACTCTCTGATCCTGGTAATAACTGGAATTTTCGCTCACTCGCTCTCTTCCTCACCCCACCCCCTGCCTCCTTCTTGTCATGAACCTTGCCCTCAGTTCTCTTTCCCTCTCTATGCCTTCTCCTTTCTCACCCCTCACCACTGGGCAAGGCCACAGTGCCATTACCCATTATCCTGTTCCTAAGTGTTATCTTCTGATTAGCAAAGAAGCCACGATCACAGCTCGTCCTCTCCCTCTCCCTCTCCCTCTCCCTCTCCCTCCCCCTCTCCCTCCCCCTCC